>OX608080.1:35189210-35482050 GCA_951509765.1 Sphenella marginata | reverse complement strand
GCATCCCTCCCTGGGAAGGACTTTTACCTTATTTCTAGAGGTAAAAACTGTAACCTCACCAAGTTTCAGAACTGCACCTTATGATTTTTTTTTCAATAAAAATTTACACCTTTGCACGCACGCCAACGCATCCCTCCCTGGGAAGGACTTCTGCCGGCAACGCTACACCGATTCTCAACTAGTAAGGAACGTATTTACATCATCACTTTTACTGCACCTTATCATTTTTTTTTTTCGTAGCCAGCTCTCCGTCTATGAAGATACTTATAGAGTTAAAGGCAAAAACTGTTTGAGGGATTTAATGTACAACTCAACAGTTTAAATCGAAAAAATGAAAAATGCAAATTTTTTACGTACCTAGATATATGAAGTAGTGTTTTGCAAAATTGCGAACTTTCATATGAGTGGCTCAGTGCCATCCTTGCCTAACCCTCGAAATTTCATATATGGAGGTATTATGCTATACTACTTAGAAATACTCCAAACTATCCGTGCCAAAGTTGCACATCCCTAATTTTTGAACGAAATTATTAATAAAATTAATTAAATATTTCAAACCTTCCTAAAAAGGCTGTTTAATTTTTAATTACCTATTAACTTTGTCACTAATTATCAGGAAATGACTAAATTGAGGCTTAGGCAAGGATGGCACTGAGCCACTCATATTTTCACCGATGCGGAGGCAGTTACTGTAATCCGAATTGGACAAAATTTTGCCAGACGTAATTTATGTATGCCCAAAAGGCACCAGAATTTCACTATTAGAATGCAGTCTGATGAAAAAAAATTTCACTCCACGCTTATCCCCATATTAGGTGTACAAGCGGGTTTCGAACCGGAAGTGGCGGATCAATTATATACGACTTTGTTCACTAATCCAAGCCCAGGAGAGTGTAAATATATCACTTTTATTTACAAACCTTAACCATTTTTAGTTGAAATACAATTTTTTGGGTTTCTTTGGTCTTTTTAAAACTGATGAAAAGCTACATAGTTAGTTAGAATGGACAAGAATGTTTGCTGAGTAGTTTGGCAGTTGACTACAGGGAAGTTACTAAAACCTATTAAGTAAACTACCTGTATTTTAACATGTTGTTGTCGGTAACCCACATTTGGACGCATATTACAAGTAACTATCAAGGAAATATATATGCAAGGTATATATGCAAGGAAACTGTCGTTTTTTGTTATTCGCTATTGTAGTTGATTAATTCACATGTGCATGAAGTACATATATATAAGGGCTATGATTTTTTAAAATTCAAAACGATGTAGTGGCAAACGATGAACTTTTGTATAAAAATCACGAAAATAACTATAATTTCAATAAAGTCTAACCTTACGCGCACATCGTGTTCTGTATCAGTATGAGGCAAATTTGCATAATTATTTACTGTGTAGGGAAAATGTTTTACAATATGAAACTGTTCGTTATTTTAAATTTCTAAATTACTGTTTATAAACTTGTTATTGAGGTATTTATCCGTTTTGCAAGTTGTGGAAGAGATAATTAATTTCACAGCTCGTTAAGACAACATATTTGAACGAGGCACATCGAGCACAGAAGGTTCCGCTGACCAATGAGTAGTAAAAGACTTTAAAGCCTTAACACATTTCAGTTTAGCGACAGCAGCCTGTAACTCGTCATATATTTCCTCTGAATAATGCTGATTTGAAAACCATGCCTTGAGAGAGCAGTGAAATTGAGTTTCTGTCAGAGCTTCAACAATTTTTTGTTATTTTTCTTACTCGATTTTCTCGACTTTCCATTCATCGTATAAGCTCAAAAATCTACCTACGATATGATTGTTTAAAGGCATTTTACAAATAATCCCATACATATCTTTTTTGATTTCAAGTATCATGAGACGGCGCTTTGTACTTCATTACAAGTTTTTTCTGCATACTTCCGCTCCTGATTCAACTAATGAATTTGACTGCTTATATTTGAACATGTTTTAAATCTAAAAATCGACAAAAGATGATGATAAATGTATTCTAATAATTCTGAGAAAATTTTGTAAAAAAGGTATTATAAAGAAATTTACGTAAAAAGGCGCCCACTTAAGGTGCAGAAAATTACCATTTAAAAATGTTTTTTAAATTTTATAACATCGAAACATATTTGTGCATTTAATACAATTCTCTTCGTTTTTAATGGAAAAATTGAGAGCAAGGATTTCTTTCGATAGATTGTTATACCATCCACTATGTATTGTCATGCAATCGCCTTGTAAAAGAAAAAATAGGTTGCGCGTAATAGACGGAGAGCTGGCTACGGAAAAAAAAATGATAAGGTGCAGTAAAAGTGATGATGTAAATACGTTCCTTACTAGTTGAGAATCGGTGTAGCGTTGCCGGCAGAAGTCCTTCCCGGGGAGGGATGCGTTGGCGTGCGTGCAAAGGTGTAAATTTTTATTGAAAAAAAAATCATAAGGTGCAGTTCTGAAACTTGGTGAGGTTGCAGTTTTTACCTCTAGAAATAAGGTAAAAGTATTGGCAGAACTCTAGGTCGGGGATAAAGGGTTGGCAGAAGTCGACAAAGTTGTAAAATTTTTATTGAAAATTTAATGATAAGGTGCAGTTCTGGCTATTTTGTTTTAACGTTAGCTTAAGGCTAAGTATATATATGCTAAGATATATACATATATAAATATATGTACATGTGTGTTAGAGTGTCCCAAAATTTTAAAGTGGTTTTATTTAAACGCACACCTCCTAATTTTGACCATTACGCATCAAAAACCATCCTTACAAAGTTCTATGCAGGTACCATGAGTGCTTAGAGCTCGAACAGCTTCTGGTACATTGTACCAGCATTAGCTTCTTCACTATACATAATTACATACGTACATAATCATTTTACATACTCGCATTCTCCTCACTAGCATGGTATACTTAAATTATTTCGAAAATTCTCATATGAGTTTAACTACAACAGCATCGAATTCGGTACCGCAACCAACAACAAAGCATTAACATCACACCGCCTGCCTAAGGTACAATTCATCCTCCCACTCACCGCCTATCGCATAAGGTAAATAGCAAAACAATTTGCGACTCTTCACTTGCGCCGCTATACTGGAATATTTATAATGAGGCGCTGGCTATTCCATTGCAGAAAAAGCAACTAACAAGAAATTTACAAAGGCATTTTCGTTTTTATTTCGGCATTTATAGCAAGCGTCTTTGCGAATTTTGTTTTAAAAGTCAAAAATGGCCTCTGAGCCTTCGTGTATTTTTCAGTGCACAGATATCAGTGACAAAATACTTTTTCTTACGGAGAAAAAGTTGAAAAAGTATGGTGAGATATTAGGCATTCGTGTTGCTCTGAATTTAAAGTATTCAAATATTGTTTCACCAGCTACTGCAGATAAAATGCATGGCTTTCATTCTTTATGCTGTAAGAATTTTTCGGTCATTTCAAGGAAAAAAATTCTAAAATATGAGACACAGAAATCATCGCAAAATCTTTCCACTTCGAATGACGGTTATAACCCTTCACGTACAGATGAATCAGGTGAGTACAGTTGTATTTATATTTGAAGGGCTCAGAACCAAAAGGATCTAAGTGACATTTTTTTTTGAAATTAACTAAGTTATACCCATATTAGTATAGTGAAATATGGTGTTCATTTGTTGGTAAAGAAATCCAAGTCATTTCGGACATTGCAGTGCCATCTATTTCCCATACAATAAACGCCCTACCCAGATTTTACATATGATTTTCAAAAGGCAGTAAAATTTAAACTTGAATATCTCAAATTAATTTCGGAGTCACTTAGATCCTTTTGGTTCTGACCCCTTCATTTATAATATTTCATTGTAATAATTTTTTTTTTGTCATACAAAAAATTAAGTTTAGTTAGTTTAGTTAGTATAGACACAGATGTAGCTCTAAACAATGTTCCAGAATCAATGGAAGATGCAACAACTGTTGAGGTATTAGATGGCAAGGATACTGCAGCAAACGACGCGGAAAAGGTTTGTTTTTTTGTGATAAGCCGCGTGTTCGTAGAGACGGTCGCATCTTGCCGATGTATAGTTCTACTAAAGTAAAATTATTAGATGACATTACACAAAATGCTCGTGGAATCGACGCTGAAAATATGCTAGATAAAATTAATTGTTGGGCTGAAAATGCAGTAATTTATTACCATAACTCTTGCAAGACTTCATATTTCAAAAAATATATTAATAAACCAGAAACAGCTATAACAGATTGGCATAAAACAGGAATTTTCACGAATTAGCTTTTAAAGAAATTATTAGTTTTATAGAAGAGGAGATTCTAAAAAACAAGAAAAGTTTTTTCTTAAGTTTGTCACCGAAATGTACAACAATATTTTGGAAAAGTTGCACACAGAAATATCCGATTTATTTGATACGCCTGCTACAGATAATCGCATTCTAGAAAAATTGACAGAGCAGTTCAACGGTGACATTACAATTATTTCAATGCATAATCAGAAAATTATATGTTCAAGTTATAGAACTCATATTACTGAAGAAACATATACAGATTTATAGAATTATGCACATTTACAAATTTTATTAAAAATGCCAAAAAAGCCGTTGCCAAATGACATTAAATTGACTGACTTGACTACTGGTGAGTGTGATGTGCCAATGGAGTTATACAATTTTTTGCTACTTTGTCGACTTCTGCCAACAGTTTATCCCCGACCTAGAGTTCTGCCAATACTTTTACCTTTTTTGCTAGAGGTAAAAACTGTAACCTCACCAAGTTTCAGAACTTATGATTTTTTTTTCAATAAAAATTTACACCTTTGCACGCACGCCAACGCATCCCTCCCCGGGAAGGACTTCTGCCGGCAACGCTACACCGATTCTCAACTAATACGGAACGTATTTACATCATCACTTTTACTGCACCTTATCATTTTTTTTTTCCGTAGCCAGCTCTTGGTCTATAAGGTTTTTTCACAAACTAACAAAAATATTACCAGTAATGTAACATTGAAATTCAAAAAGGTACACAAAATCATAACCCTAATATACATATATTGTAAATCTATCCCAAGGCCAATGTCTGATTTGATACATGTTATATACGTAATGTATGTAAGGTAAGTGGCTATAATTCCGTGGTACTAAGGATTTTTCTGACTTTGTACTCCTCCCACGTTGAAACAAAAAAGTTAAACCTGAAAAATCGAATTGTTCCTATTTAATTGATTAATTTTGTTTAATTTCCAATTGCCAAAATTCGAAAATAACTAATAATATTTTTATAATAATTAAAATTAATGACTAACTCAGATGTCCCTAATTCCGTGGCAAAAAATTTCATGATGTACATAACTCCGTGGGAAATTGTCCCTAATTCCGTGGTATGAAGCAAGCCACATATTTCATTGCTAGAAATGTAAGATAAACTTAATTACTGCATTCAAAAACAATTTGTTATCAAGCAACAAAATAGGTTTTAAGGTTTTTATATTTATTTATTAAAATTTATACTTTTTCGCTTCTTTTAAAAGGGTTTTTTTTTTTGTTTTTTTAAAATGCATATGCTTTGAGCTCTAAAACAAACTAAAAATTTAATTCAGTTATACTTTTTTGTTTGTATAAATAAATAACATATAAATTAAAAATTTTAATTCAATATCATTTTTTTTTTTTTTTATTAGGGGAAGTTCTTGAGAACTTTAACAATTTATAAATAAAATTGCTTTCAGTAAAAATAAAGCCAAAAACTTTCATTTTATACTTTTTAGTTTTATACTTTTTTTATAATTTTTATTTTATTTTTTTTTTGTTTTTTTAGTGTTTTTTACTAAAATAAATTCTTAAGAACTTTAAGAACCTATACAGAAAATAGAAATATAAATGAAAATTAAAAAAAAATTGAAGTTTAAAAATTTCATTCAGTATTTTTTTTCTTTGTTTTTATATATGTATTTTGTTTGTTTTGTTTCATTTTTGTTTCCTTCGTGTTTTTTTTTTAATTTTTTTTCTGTGTGTTTTTTGTTTCTGTAACAAAACATGTATAAAAAAATAAATAAAACTGTATTCAATAATAAAGTAAAAAAATTGCATTCAATGTTTTTTTGCTTTGTTTTCTTTATTATTCTTTTATTTTATTTTTTTTGTTTTTTTTTTAAATTTTTTTTATTTGTTTTTTTCTGTATTTTTTTTATTTTTTTATTTTATATTTTTTTTTTATTTTTTTTTTTTTGTTTTTTATGTTTGGTTTAATAAAAAAAATATAACTCAACAACTTTTGCCATTTTTTATAAAATAAAATTATGCACGTATTTTAAATAAAATGCGTTTTTATCGCGCCACCGAAAAACAGCTCTTTTCGTCTAGCTACTGCAACGTAAATGCGTAGCATACCACGGAATAAGGGACAGTGTACAATTTAGTGGTACATAAATCCGTGGTAGCGATTTAAAGGGCAAATCAATAATTTTATTATTATTTCTATTTTTTATTACAAATATGCATTCAAAATAACGGTAGGGAACTTAAAAGCTTCATCACATTTTTAGTCTTTATTAACATTTCGTTAAAATATTGTGTGCCACAGATTTTTCCAGGTCATATATTCACGAACAGGTGAATAAAATTATACCACGGAATTACGTCAAGATCTTCTTTGGGGCTTTATTTAATGATTAAACGACTTTTTGGAGTAGGGTTTCTTATAAAAAGTTTACTATAATAAAGAAAAAAAAGTGTTAAATTACCCTAATTCCGTGGTACCCACGGAATTACGTACATTGAAAAACGAAATGTGTACATTGAAAAACGAAATGTGTACGTAATTCCGTGGATCAGAAATAATGAATTAAAAGTAAAAAAAACTATTTCAATGTATATGGTGGTTATAAAAAATAGTTAATAAATGTTCATTGAGCACCTAAATGTAATAATTATGAAACAAAAGTATACGGTTAAAATTTTACAGCCTTAAGAATTTTCATTGGACTCTTTAACATTTTGCTTAAGACACCGTCATACAAAACACTTTTTCTCTAGACTAACAACTTTTGATCGTGTCATATAAAATAAATATAACCTAGAAAACAAAAAAGTATATCGATTTGTATCCCTTAAAGATAGATCTTTATAATTGCATTTTTAATTTAACTAAAATTTCTTCTAATTACTTATTTGGCATAAAAAATCGAAATACCCGGAATAAGGTACTACCACGGAATTATAGCCACTTACCTTAGCTAGTGAAAATCATCCAGATCGGGAAAATGAGGTTTGGGCTATTTCAATTTAATAGCGATAAACACAAAGTTTGCCAAATATAGTGAAAATCATCAACATTGGACCAATATATTGTACAGTCCCCTACGTTGTGGTTTGGGCTATGAATCTTCAAATTAAAGGGGAGGACCCTGAAACTTTGCAGTGTTTGTACTTATTGTAAGTAAGGGTCGGACACATTAAACCGTTATAAGTATTCGTGAAAGTTATGAAGCCTATTCACCTGTTTTATAATAACGTCAAAGATAGTACACATTGCACTTTTATATTTAGGTTTAGCCAGCAAAAGTTATCAACTTGATTTAATAACATTTTTTTATATGATCTTAAATAAAAATTAATTTATGAAATATGCATCTCTAAACAAATTGAGGATTTCAAGAAAAAAAAACATAGAAGGAAAATAGAAAAAAACGGAAACTTTCAGTACAAGGTAAAAAAAAGCTTGTCGAAATTACATCAAAAAGCTCTTTTACAAAAATGTCCTTCTTGATTACAAATAAATTACAAACAGCCTTGTATATAAATAGCTCTTACCTGAGGGGCTTTTCCTTTGAGAATAGTACACAATTCTCCGAGACAACGGCAACGAAATAACTAGACCTGAAGTGGGCGTTTGGAAAGTTATATATTCAGAATTATGTGTATGAGTTCGTCCCGTTCTGAGTTTTTAAAGCATTGCTTAGTGGGATAGAGTTCTAGAAGGGCTCTTCCTTAAGTTGCCAACATGCCTCCTTTATGTATTCCTTATCTAAATATTGATGGCTTTTAAAAGTTACCGGCGCATTTACGCTTATATACATATATATGTACATTAGAGTGGGTTGATTTGTAGGGGAGGGAAAAAAGTGAAAAATCGCCATAGCGGAAACTATTCTAGGGGTTATTTTCAGCAACTTTGCTAAAGAAACTTTGGGTCTAAAGTTGGCTTGAAACCCCCGGAAATCGCGTTAAAGTTTCATAGTTAGGGTAATGAAAATTTTGTACCCTAGAATCCTATAAATAAAGAAAGTCTTTGGTAACATATAACATATTATACTTGGCAAAATACATCACATCACATTTTTGGGGATATCTCCGAAACAAGGTGAGATATTGAAATGTATCACATTGATTATGAAATCACTCGTAAGCACCTTTCGTTTCATACCCATATTGTACTTACACATTTTTGGTCACCCCTGGCCCACTTATTGGTCGATAACTCGGAAACCGGTAGATTTATTGAAATAAGGGATACCTTAAATTTTAAGTTGAACGTCTACTAATGAATGACTAAAGATTCATTTAATTCCATTCAGCAGTGTTTGAGGGATGCCACCACAAACATTTAGACAGACAGACAGACAGACGGACAAAAATTCTAAAAATGATTGATTTGGATTCTACTCGTATTGGCTTAATAATGATTGACCGTATCAATTTTTTGGAAAATCTGCAATGTACAGACATCGACCTATTAAAGTTTCAGATATCTCCTCGAAACAATTAAACTGGGATTTTTGCCCCCTATTTCCAGATGTTGACCATGTATTTGAAATTCTCGCTGTGTAGTTTTTGTGTGCTTGACTAGAACTACAACTTAAGGTATGTCCCGTAAAAAGTTAATGCTCGCTGTCACACAGTGTGATAGGTCGCATACAAAAATTTTCATTACCCTACCTATGAAACTTCAACGCGATTTCCGGGGGTTTCAAGCCAACTTTAGACCCAAAGTTTCTGTAGCAAAGCTGCTTAAAATGACCCCTAGAATAGTTTCCGCTATTGCGATTTTTCACTTTTTAAATCAACCCACTCTAATGTACATACATACATATGTATGTATGCAATGCATGCTATGCATATGATAAAATTATAGATTTTTAATATTAAATAGACAAACTTGCTTTGGAGGTACACCAAAACTTTTGATATTTCATAATTTTTTAACTATTCGACCAGGCTTTTTACATCATTGGACGCAGTACTTTGCTTACTTTTATTGTTAAATCAAATTTGAGAATTGTTAAATCGATGTATTTTTATTCTGTTTTTCCTATAAGATGAAAGTTAATGAATTAATATTAATATGTCGCGGTGTTCTTTTTAAAATTGACTGTACTAGAAAGATGCACACGTATGCGTACATACATACATATGTACATATATCCCTCATTATATGCATAGAATTTAACTTCTTTCTACTACACATGCCATCGTAAAAGAAAAACAAGTTTAATCTCCAGGGGAGCTATTGGAAACCATTTATGTCCTACGCGTTGAATATAAAAAAAAAAAACAAATATTTCGAACAGTTGTGTACAAGAGCACATTTAGGAGTTTATATCCGAAATGATATGAGAATTTCGCTATTTCTACGAAGCAAGAAAGTGCTCATGGCAGTTTAGCAAATTTCCTAGATTTTAACACGTTGTTAATTGGTATTCATGTGCTACTTCTTTGAAAAACTTATCGTTGAGTAGTTTACGAATTTGCGGGATGAACCTTCGTATATTCCCAGCAGTCAGGTCAGGCTAGTCAGGAAAAAACCAGTATACAACTAGAACTTTCTGACTGGTACCTCAACAGTCCAAGAAAGGCTAAACTTATACCAGCAAAAACTCAAAGGTGTGTAAATGCTACCTTCAACCCCACAGGGTATCAAAAACGTGTCCTCTCCGATCTGTATCAAGTACTTGTGCACGGAGCCCGAAGTTTAAGACTGGTATATTTTTCTCCTAAACCTGACAATTGACATCTGGTATAACAACTAGTTGGGATTGGTGTACATAGTAGTTTGTAACGGTGACAGGTAATAGTATCACTGGTAATAGTGTCAATTGACACTATTTCCATGGTAAATTGGAAATAGTGTCAATTGTCACTATTGCGCTTTCGAAATTGAATTAGTGTCAACAAGAAAATGGAAAATAAGTCATTGACACTATTTCCAAACTCAAATGGAAATAGTGTCAAAAGTGCTAAAAAACATGCCCATTCATTGAAATTTGTGCCGATTTACTTTGTAGGTCCGTTGCAATAACCGTTGGTCAATGCTGTCGCGAAAACTAAGTAAAGAAAATTGCTTTACTATAGAAAATCACTAATAGTGCACATTTCGTAAAAGGAGAAACCATAATTTTGTAAATTATAAAATAATAGAAGGGAATTTTTCCTTTTACAAAAGGTTAAAATCACTAAGGGAGTGCCACAAAATCCCCGAAAAAAAAATCCCCAAACACAGAATCCCCAAGGAAAAAAAATCCCCATATAAGTAATCCCCAAAATCAGAATCCCAAAGAAAAAATCCCCAAAATCAAATCCCCAAACAAAATCTTTGTACTATGCAGAAGGACTTGGCATTACATTAGTTTCGTACCGCGGCACGTCCGCGGTTCAGGCAACCACCCGGAGTTGGCATGGCGTAGCCCACGCGGCCGAAGGCCTCCTACGCAGAATGGTGTAATACGCAGAAGGACTTGTCATAATGTAGCCCAGGGTTGTTTTTTAAATTAAATTTAAAATTTTGCACATACGCGGTTTTGAACCCACAAAAGTGGTACCTCAAATGAAAGGTAGCATAATTACCTATCCAATACACACATAAAATGGGGATTTCGTGTTGGGGATTCTGATTTTGTGGATTTCGATTTTGGGGATAATGTGGTGGACCCCAATCACTAATAGTAAATAATCATATAATACAAATCAATCTCTTACAACACTGCTCTGCGCAGACAACAGCTGCCTAAAAGCGCAACAGTGTCAATTGACACTATTACCAGTGACACTATTACCTGTCACCGTTTGCAACAAGTTGGTTTGACTGCAGGATATACATATGTAAATACCTATTGAAAGCTACGTATACTATGTACACCAACCCCAACTAGTAACACAACTGTCTTACTTCCTTTTAAAAACTGGTATTTTTAACATGGCGATTATCTATGAAATGTCTATTGTCAGAATTTGTACAGAAATATACCAGTTTCAAAATAGACCAAAAATATGTTTAAGCGAAAATGAGGCCACAGATTCGAGTCGTAGTGCCTTAAACAGCAAAATTATAATAAAAAACTTTCTCGAATTTTTCTAGCTCTGTAACATATTTAGTGTTTTTTTTCTGCCTAGTTTGGTCCTACTAAGCCAATTGTAGGGAAATAGCTGGCGTTCTTTGTTCTTGTTAACAGTGTTTCGCCCAGCCTAATGGCCACAATCACTCTAAGAATCATCACAAAGCTCTTTTAACGGAAGTTAAAGGAAACGAGCAGTTTCACCTGGGTTGGATTAAAGCGATATAGGCGTTAGGAGAGTAGGTAGGTAGATATCATGATACCAGATGCAGGACAAGTATTAAGTATAGTGGGCTAAGTTTTTCTAGCATGTCTCTAGTCTCCTATGGTGGATGGGCACTAATAGACGGAGAGCTGGCTACGAAAAAAAAAAATGATAAGGTGCAGTAAAAGTGATGATGTAAATACGTTCCTTACTAGTTGAGAATCGGTGTAGCGTTGCCGGCAGAAGTCCTTCCCGGGGAGTATGCGTTGGCGTGCGTGCAAAGGTGTAAATTTTTATTGAAAAAAAAATCATAAGGTGCAGTTCTGAAACTTGGTGAGGTTGCAGTTTTTACCTCTAGAAATAAGGTAAAAGTATTGGCAGAACTCTAGGTCGGGGATAAAGGGTTGGCAGAAGTCGACAAAGTTGTAAAATTTTTATTGAAAATTTAATGATAAGGTGCAGTTCTGGCTATTTTGTTTTAACGTTAGCTTAAGGCTAAGTATATATATGCTAAGATATATACATATATAAATATATGTACATGTGTGTTAGAGTGTCCCAAAATTTTAAAGTGGTTTTATTTAAACGCACACCTCCTAATTTTGACCATTACGCATCAAAAACCATCCTTACAAAGTTCTATGCAGGTACCATGAGTGCTTAGAGCTCGAACAGCTTCTGGTACATTGTACCAGCATTAGCTTCTTCACTATACATAATTACATACGTACATAATCATTTTACATACTCGCATTCTCCTCACTAGCAGGGTATACTTAAATTATTTCGAAAATTCTCATATGAGTTTAACTACAACAGCATCGAATTCGGTACCGCAACCAACAACAAAGCATTAACATCACACCGCCTGCCTAAGGTACAATTCATCCTCCCACTCACCGCCTATCGCATAAGGTAAATAGCAAAACAATTTGCGACTCTTCACTTGCGCCGCTATACTGGAATATTTATAATGAGGCGCTGGCTATTCCATTGCAGAAAAAGCAACTAACAAGAAATTTACAAAGGCATTTTCGTTTTTATATCGGCATTTATAGCAAGCGTCTTTGCGAATTTTGTTTTAAAAGTCAAAAATGGCCTCTGAGCCTTCGTGTATTTTTCAGTGCACAGATATCAGTGACAAAATACTTTTTCTTACGGAGAAAAAGTTGAAAAAGTGTGGTGAGATATTAGGCATTCGTGTTGCTCTGAATTTAAAGTATTCAAATATTGTTTCACCAGCTACTGCAGATAAAATGCATGGCTTTCATTCTTTATGCTGTAAGAATTTTTCGGTCATTTCAAGGAAAAAAATTCTAAAATATGAGACACAGAAATCATCGCAAAATCTTTCCACTTCGAATGACGGTTATAACCCTTCACGTACAGATGAATCAGGTGAGTACAGCTGTATTTATATTTGAAGGGCTCAGAACCAAAAGGATCTAAGTGACATTTTTTTTGAAATTAACTAAGTTATACCCATATTAGTATAGTGAAATATGGTGTTCATTTGTTGGTAAAGAAATCCAAGTCATTTCGGACATTGTAGTGCCATCTTTTTCCCATACAATAAACGCCCTACCCAGATTTTACATATGATTTTCAAAAGGCAGTAAAATTTAAACTTGAATATCTCAAATTAGATATATCGCAAATATCTGGAGAAATGCTAATGTATCAAGTTCCAAATGGCCTCTGAGCCTTCCAACAGATCTTGCGATATGATGCGACTGATTGTGGCTGGATAGAAAAATTTGATGGACAAAACAGTTACGAATTTAAATGGTTTGAGGGCCCGCAATTACCGTCAACAGTTAAAGATGTCATAATAGATAGTGAAGAATGTGAAGGTAAATTATTCAATCATTATATCATACATACGTTTTGTTATACACCAATTATTTATAAAAATATAATTTTTTTTTCAGATGATAACTAAGATATTGACAATTCCAGCGATGACGATGAAAATGATGAAACAGATTGCGAATGTTAAAAAAACTTTACTTTTACAATTATGTATATTATTTTTAATGTGTTAAATAAAAATAAGTCTTCTAATCCTTATAACTTTATAATTAAAAAATACACATAAGTGGCCAAACCTGCCTAAAATTAATTTAAAAGCAAACATTTTTTTCTGTATTACCAATTTCTGACAATATATTCTTCTTTTTATGCAATTAACCATCAAGTTGATTTCAACATCATCAACTTTGCCGACTTCTGGCAACACTTTATCCCCGACCTAGAGTTCTGGCAATTATTTTACTTTATTTCTAGAGTTAATAACTAAACCCCCACCCACCCTACAGAAGCCCCCCCCCCTCCTCCTTTAAATATCACAACTGCACCTTATGATTTTTTTTCAATGAAAATTTTACAACTTTGTCGACTTCTGCCAACCCTTTATCCCCGACCTAGAGTTCTGCCAATACTTTTACCTTATTTCTAGAGGTAAAAACTGTAACCTCACCAAGTTTCAGAACTGCACCTTATGATTTTTTTTTTCAATAAAAATTTACACCTTTGCACGCGCGCCAACGCATCTCTCCCCGGGAAGAACTTCTGCCGGCAACGCTACACCGATTCTCAACTAGTAAGGAACGTATTTACATCATCACTTTTACTGCACCTTATCATTTTTTGTTTCCGTAGCCAGCTCTTGGTCTAAAAAACTTGCTTGCATGATCTCAACTCATCAGGTACATAAATTTTGTTTGAATTTTGATGATGAGTAGGGACACGAATTTCGATACGGTACGATACCATATCGATACTTTTGCCCTTCGATACCGATATTTTGTACTCGATGCATTCATAACGATACTTTTCGGCATCGAGTATCTAGAACCCGGTATCGTATCGAATTTTCGAAATAAATGTGGAACTAATAGAGCAAAAATACCGCTCTGCTGGTTGTCTCAGAACCAAATATTTACAGTTAATTTTGTTTGGAGTATGAAGTTTTTTAAATTGCCTTGTACACAAAGGTGTTAGGCTTAAAGCCGTAAAACATTTTGCAATTTTTTTTGGGATTGTGCATTTTCTTTCTTACAAATCTAGAAATCAGAAAAATGTATCACGGAATTTTGCATACTTATATTTTAAAAATATAGTTTACATTTTTCGTATTTAATTTCGACCTATGCCTAATACAAAAAACTATATGTATGTGTCTAGTGTTTTAAGATTGCAAACTGAAACTTATTGTACATATTCATTTGTATAACCTTATTCATCATAAATAAAAATTACAAGTTATAAATAAATATTTATGTACATATAAATAATTATTTTCATGGTTAGGATATCGTTAATGCGAGATAGAGCCCCAACTTCCAATTGGAAAATAAGATGCCAATGTTAGGGTACAACTTCTCCATTGGGTTATTGAACTGCTTGTTTGTCATGTAAATTAAGCATCGATATTTTGACTATCGAGTCTTTTTGTTTCGATACTATCGGATACCCGATACATTTACAGCGATACTTCAAATGAGTACAGAATCGATACTTTGCACTCGATATCGTGTCCCTAATGATGAGATATGCCCGAATGAAAACCTTGAAAATGGCTCTTAATTTTTGTAAGAAAATCATCAAAATAAAAATTTGATTCAGATCGAACTACAAGTTCACTTGGTAAGCGTAAATTTTGTCCATATACTAGTTCTGCAGCGGTAGATTTAACATCCTCCTTGAATGAAGATCCTAAACCCAATAACACAATAGGAAGTTCATCTGACCAATTTACGTAATTTCCCCTAGCTAAAATAGAAGCTTTTAGCTGTCTATGCAAACGTTCAATCACGCCATTAGCTTGCGGCTGATATGCAGTAGTGGTGATTAAGTGACACCCTACAAATTTTGCTAACTCTTTAAATATATTTGATGTAAACTGGACGCCTTGATCACTTGTAATTTGTAGAGGAACCCCAAAACGTGGTATATACTCTTTGAAGAAAACAGTAGCAACTGACTTTGCTGTAGCTTCCTTAAGAGGGTATGCTTCTGGCCAACGAGTGTTTCGATCAATTATAGTTAACATGTACCTGTAATCATTTGAAATTGGCAAAGGCCCAACAATATCTATGTACATGGAGATGTTCAAATCTACCTTTTGGTGTAGTTATTTTACTAACAGGAGTTTTAGTATGTCTAAATACTTTAGATTTTTGACAATCTGTACAAAACTTTACCCACTCATTGATGTTCTTATTCATAGATGGCCAGAAATATTTTGATTTAATTAAATGTCGAGAAGCTCTAGTGCCAGGTTGTGCGATGTTATGTAATTTAGAAAATACTTCTTTACGAAGGCTTTGTGGATTGTATGGCCTAGTAATTCCATTCGATTCTTCACAAAAAATTTTAAGATTAAGAATAGGAACATCGATCTCTCTTAAATTATAAATACTATCTGGATTTCTTATAAAATTATTTAAAAATGAATCTTTCTGCTGCTCTTCATATAACTTTCTAAGATTTAACTCACCAGTATCTAAAGGTTCTACTTCTGGAATTCGTGAAAGAATGTCTGCTACAATATTTTGTTTGCCTGAAATATGCCTGATATTACTAGTAAATTGGGAAATGTATTCAAGGTGCCTTGTCTGACGGCGACTACGGTCAACTTTAGAATCTAAAACATAAGTAAGAGGTTTGTGATCTGTATAAACCGTAAATTTGCGTCCCTCTAATATATACGTAAAATGTTGAATTGTTTCATATATTGCTAATAACTCACGGTCAAAAGCACTGTGTTTAGCTTAGGAAGGTGTTAACTTTTTTTTACACAGCTACCCTACTATTAAAAGGGCGTTCATTAAATAAAACGCACCTCTTCCTACCTCAGCCCCCTAGAGAGACTATTTTCGTTTGCCTCAATACTTAATGCACCACGCCGAGGACGTCTATCAGATGACACGCTCGAAAAGCTCTTCCTTTTAAAAGTTAATAGTTCACTATAACTTCCCTATGTTTATATTTGGTTAATAATGCATATGATTTTGAAATAAAGTGTTTACTATGGATCATTATAAGTAGGTTTTATAAATCTTGTTGCAAATAGTTGGTGACTTCACTCAAACAATGAAGTCAGTAAGTGACTTCTCTAAATGACTCCAAAGTCCTGACTTCAAAAACAGTTTAGACTTCATTTTTTCATTCTTTAGTCAAATTTGGAGTCATTGAATAAGACTTCAACTGATTGCATTCGCATATGAATGCATTATTTTGCAACCCTGTTATAAGCAAAGGGCTGGTTTGTGTAAATGTGTAAATAGTTTAATTTGCGCAAAGCAACATAGGCCAAACCATACTATCTGCTTGATATTCTTTCTAAATAGGACACTCAAATAAAAATTAAATTAAATGTAAGGGCGCCATTTACAACTTGCGGCACCTAAACAAATTCTTCATTTCACCATATATGTACGTAATGATATCCACCAGAGTGGTGGGTGCATTTTTTTTTTTTTTTTTTTTTGTGTTCCGTAGGATTTTACCATTGAATCCTTGAAGAAAAAAATAAATAATAAAATACGGAATACGAAAAAAAAACCCCAGTGGGCTTATTCCGACAAAAGACCCAAAAAACATGAATACAAGCGGCGTTCGTTTAATCGGCTAAACAGCTCAAAACAATAATTATGTTCTTCTAAAAGTTATCAAACGATGGACCACTGATTATTAATTATGTGCTTATCAAATCAAAAAGTGACAGCTGAAAGTAAAAACCGGATTTTGTGAAAAATTGTTTTGCTAACAATCTATGTGAGTAATAAGGCTTTAAAAATATCCCAATCGAAATTTGTACGCCAAAATGGTTAGTTCAATGGTTCACTCATTGGCGCTTTAAAAAATTCGCGCAAAACTACCAGGCTTGCTCTGCATAAGATCAACTTAGCATCTCAACTACATAGCATGTTAACAACAGTAAGAGTGATTCGAACTCAAGTCTGTTGAAATTCAAATTAACTGCTTTTCGAGTTATGAATACAGCGGGCAAAAATAGTAAAAATGAGTGTCTCTCGTTATTGTAGTCACGGTTGACATAAGCTTAACCAAAGAAATTACCAAGAAGTTAAAAAAAATTACCAAATAGTACCAAGCAGTACACAACGCAGTCGTATTGAATTGTCAGAGAAAGTTACAATTAAATTGTTCTTATACTTGTCAGGTGATAATAAAAAGTGACGCTAATTTAGCAAAAACGGATTTAAAAAGGTTTAAAAGTAAAAGCCCGGTATGCGGGTGAAAAGAAAATGCTCAAGATTTATTTTCAATTATTTCTTGACCTTGAAATTGTCATGAATAGCCATGAAATTTTGCCCTCCGTTTTGCATGTTGAATTATTGCAATTTGCCGCTTTTTATATAAATCTCAATGTTATTTTATTATTATTTTTGTTTTTATTTTTACTAAACTTCAGTTTTTCTTCTAGAAATAAAGCGACAACTATTTATTATTTACCAAAGCCAGAGTTGCGCAGGTCGCTTTTTTGTAAAAATTTTCCAGAAATTAGCAGTAGAAAAGTAGAAGAGATTCTGATACAAGAAATTTTTCTTAAGCGTTTCATAAGTCATTTTATATAGAGTTTTTGGATTTCTTTTTATTTATTTATTTATTTATTTATTTCAGTCATCGAAACAAAATTTCTTACAGACTATGAACGTGTTTAGATGGTTAATTAAATAGTGCAAATAGGCTTAACTTAAAAGAATAAAGACTATCGTTAAAATTGACTTGCGGAGCGAATTTGTTAGAGAGACGAATGATTCTGGCTATCGGCTCCGTTGCTCCTAGCGAACGGTCTTTCTCTTCCCTTCCAAGGTTAAAAACTTATCTAAGAAGTACAAGGAGAGGCTCTTTTGAAGTAACTCCTGAAGAAATCCTAAACAAAATTTGCAAACAAACAAGAAAAATAAATATTGTTTTGTACAAGGCTAAAAGTTTTAGCGTAGATTTAAAACTTTTTAGGGCTACATATATGTATGACCGGACCATATTTGGTTTAGAATTAAATTTACGCCGGTTGTCATAGAAATTCGCGTAGTAAAAATTATTTAAATTTTAAACCGAAAATGTTAACAATTTTCTATTTTTTTTTTAAATGTTAGGTGTTGCACCGACGTGCCCCAAATCAGTTCGCAATGCTCTACCTACTGAGCTACGGCGCACTCATGAATTTTGTGCGAAAAGTACACATATTCGCTGTGTATACGACTTTTGTTGTATTTTTGTTTATCCCAGTTAAGTTTTAAATCTAAACCGCAAAAAAATTAGAATTTTTGTAGGTAATTGAACAGTTTGGAATTTATTACCAAAAAGTTTTAAAAATTGTGTAAACCAATGAATGGTTTAAAATTTAGGCCCAAATTTTTAGCCGTGAACAAAGAGAAAATTTTCAAATAATATGTAAAAATATAAATATGGGTGTATTTACAGGTAATTCTTATTTACTGACGCTTTGGCCAAAACCCACCCCCCCCCCCCTGAAATTTTTTTCTGGTAAGTGCCTCGCCACATCCATAGTATATTTACATCGAGTATGTATGTATGTATAATTTTAGTTCTCCTAAGCTGTCGATGGGTTAATTGTAATTTTTATCTACTTAAGGTCTTATATGTGAAAATATAAAATAAAACAAGGGAAACAAACCTATTCTTGCTTTAACACGTAATTGTACCCTGCCAAGCCCAACTGGGTAAAAATCTGGATAAACAGTGAGCGTCGGCAACCAAAAATGAGGGTAATTTTGTGCGGAAATATTCACTTTCAAATAACGTTGAAATCTCTTCTCCGTTTAGGTGTGATGTCTGAGAGCCTGCATACGTTTACTTCCTTGTTGTTTCATTGATTTAGGTATTCAGAAGAAAAAAATAGGATTGTCTTGGAATCTGAGTTTTTACCTCAGCAGAGGTAGTTAACCATGGTTTGTAGGGTACGTTTATTTACTTACATATGTACATACATACATATGTATGTTCTATGTCAACAAGTAAAAACATAAATTATCGTGAACTCTTATGTAATCTGGTATTCGTGAGTAAATAAACTAGCGTCAAGATAACACATGTTATAACAAACTATTAAAGCAAATGCGCGGAAAGGTAGACAAGAGCAGAATGCTGATATTAGTGTTATCAACTTGTGGTTTCGAAACAAGTTGGAATTAATCAAAGAGCAAATCCACCAAAAGTTAAACTTTTTGTCAATAATAATAAACATATTAATTTAATCCGATTTACCTTCGAAAAAATTAACACCGAACTTTCCATCTAATTCGAGATCTAAATGTAATAGTGTCAAAATAACAAATGTTATGGCCGTCGTGGTATGGCGGTAGTGTTGCCGGCTTACCACACCGACGATCCAAGGTTTGCCCCTCGGCAGTGGTTTGGCAAGCCCTCCGAGTGTACTTCTGTGTGTAAGGCTTATCTTAAAAAATTTCATCCGCTTTCAAATCCAGTTATAGTAAACCCACTTATACATACAATATTTTAGAGAGCGAATCCAGAAATAATACTTCAATTTTAGTTACTTCTGAAATAATACTTTTTGCTTATCCTTATACAAAAATAAAAAAAATAAAATAAATAATTTGTTTTAAATGCATTCAGTTCCAATATTTCTTTAATCTTAGTACTTTTATACCCAATTTGTTGAGAAAAATTTAATTATAAGACACGTTTTAAAGCTTTTGAATTTCGATTTAGGCCAAAATTGGGTTTGTTTGGAAAGACTTAAATTTTTTACGACGGGCTTTAGGTTTGTCGGCTTGTATTTCTTGCACTCAATGCAGAACTTTACGTAATTTGCGATTTCTGTGCGCATACCTTTCCAATAATAATGAGAGCTTATGCGACTAGTGGTGCGATCTATACCGCAGTGACCAGCTATAGGATCGTTGTGAAATTTATCCAATATCACCGCTCTCATCGATTTATGTACCATTCTCGAAATCTTCTTCCGAACAAAAACGATATAAAACACCGTTGGTCATTATGTATCCGCGACTAGTATGCCTTGTGACATTTTTGTCTTCTTTTTCGAAAGAATCGATAATTTCTTTAATGTCATCATCTTGCATGTGAGCGTTTCGAAACTCTGCCGCACCTTTCCGTCGAAAATCAATTTCGACCGCCTGACACTCGCAGTGTACTTCTACGTGGTCTACAAGTTGACAAGGTGGGTGAGAAAGCATATCTGCTATCACATTCTACTTGCCTGCAGTATAATCAAATTTTAAATTGTAGGTTTGGAGCTGTAACGCCCATCTTGCAAGGCCTCCAGTTGGCGTTTTTAGGCTAAACAGCCATTATAACGGCTGCTGGTCAGTAAGCACTGTAACTTCAGCACCTTCAATATAGCCACGAAACTTTTGCGTCTGCCGGGAGTAGCAGACGACTAGTATATTCAATTGGATGCTCTTCTTCCTTCTCGCCCTGGAGTAGAACAGCTCCGTGAGCATAGTTACTCGCATCTGTTGTTAACACAAATAGCTTAGTTTCTTTGACTTGTTGCAAAACTGGTGGTGATGACAAAAGCTGTTTAAGTTCGACGAAAGCTTTTTGTTGCTCTTCTGAAACTTTTCAGGGAAGGTTTTTCTTAGTCAAGCTTGATAATGGCTTCGATATTTCTGCGAAATTGGGAATAAAGGGTCTACATGTTTGCAAAAAGGAAACCAATTGCTTTAAGTTTTTGGGATCCGCTCGCTTTACGATGGCCTCAGTTTTTCGCTATCGACTTTCAAGCCATTTATCGTTAAAATTGTCCAAGGTATTTAACCTCTGAACAACAAAATAAACACTTCTTTCTATTCAGTTGGAAGCCAAAATCGTTCAATCTTTTTAACGTTAGACCCAAATCTGTCAAGTGTGACTCAAAGCTTTTGAACAGACAATTATATCATCGAGATATGCCAAGATCAAAATTTGCATTAAACCAGAACGAAATTTACCTATTAGTCGCTGAGTTATATCATCGAGATATGCCAAGATCAAAATTTGCATTAAATCAGAACGAAATTTACCTATTAGTCGCTGAAATGTGGCCGGGCGTTTTTAAAGCCGAAGGCCATGCGTTTAAAAACAAATATGCCAAATAACTAGTGTCGCAAAAGTAGTTTTATTTTTGTCTTTTTCATTCATTTTAATTTGCCAATATCCGGCTTTCAAATAAATGGTAGACATAAAAGGTGTGACCTTTGCTGCATGAAGCAAATCATCCATTCTTGACAAATGGGTATGTGTCCGTCGCGTATCGTTTAACCGCCGGTAATCTACTAAAAATCTCAGCGCTCCATCTTTTTTGGGGATTAAAACCACCGGAAATGACCAAGGTGATTCACTTTCCTCAATTATATAATTTTTTAACATTTCATCCAGTTCAGTTTTAAGCTTAGCTTTCATAGCTGGCGAGATACGATATGGCTGTCATTAAATTGGTGCATGATCGTTTGTTTCAATGCGGTGTTCTACGTGCGCTATTGGCTTCGCAGCGTTTTCAAATATATCGCTGTGTTCGCAGAGCAACTTTTCTAAACCAGATTTTTGATTTTCGCTTAGATGTGTTCCTTCCTCCCTACGCAGCTTTTTATCGAAGGAGTGCAATTCTATTGCGCAGCCAACCTTCTTTTCAGCTTTTTTGATTTTCTTCATAGGTGGGAACAAATCATTACTTTCAGGTGTTTTGTAACCCATTCGTACAGTATCGTTAAAAATATCATGAATAGCTTTTGGCGAGTATTCGTAATCGCTTTTAGAGGCTTCGCTGTTGCTTTTCTCAAACCAGGACATAAAGGAATACGCCTCATTGTGCTTGGCATTATGATTTCGCACATTTGTTGCTGTGAGCGTTAGGCCTTCTTCAGCTTTCGTAGACCGCATTTTAAATTCAAAGATAGGATTATCCTTAAAATGCCATGTTCTTTGACCTAAGTCCATAACAACATCAAATACCTCTTTGAATTATACGCCCTTTTGCTTAAGCCTAATAGCCTCGTACTAGCTACGCGCGTGCGTGCAGCAGTATCTAAGTATGCTTCGCCATTTAACCCATGCTCATTAATGTCTATGGTGGGTATATCCCTACCAACAATAGTGGTTTGAACCGAGTTAAAGTCGAGATTTTGAGAGCTTTTCCTAGCCATAACAACTTACGGTTGTTTCTTTCACCTTTACCGCTTTCTTCTTTTCATCTTCTATCTTTTTGTAGCAACTTTCAGCGGTATGATTTTTCTTTCTACAATAGGTACAGCGCGCAGCGGACTGGACAGGGGCTTCGTCGATCTTACATGCTGTTTTGCCGACTTCATAATTATTTTCAGCGATTAACAACTCGGCTTCTCTTGCTTTATCTAGCAGCTCATGGAATGACTTTACGCTTTCGCGTGGTACCCTCTCACGAGTTTTCAGCAAAAGCTGAGAGTAAATTATATTTAGCATAGTTGCCTCGCTAAGCTTTTCTTTTAGTTGTGCAAATAACTGCCTTTTCTTGCATATCAAAACATCTATTGATTCGGAAAATCTTTGCTTATCTTGAGTGATTTCGACGAATATAAGCCAATCAGGTTTTGATGGTGAAAATGCTTTCCGCAGAAGTTCGATTGCATCAGCAAAAATCCTAGCCTCATATTGAACATCCTGCCACACGCATAGCCCTCTAGCAACAGCGGAAAACTAATCAGAGCTCGGCTCTCTTTGTAAACTAATATTGTGGATATAAAGTCTTCCACCTGGCTTACACCTTTTCCACCACTAAATCGCGCACTACATTAGCTAAATGTACCCCTAGGTTCTTGGTTGACATGCAAATTCCCTATTAGATGACGAAATTGGTTTTCGGTTAGTGTCACATTTGCAGATTTGTTGTTAGTATTCGGTCTATGATTTGCAGACGTATTAACATTAGTATATTGCAAAAGGGTTTTGCACCCCACTTCCTGCATTATTTGTGCTTGCGTTTTGTCTTCCTTCTATGTCTACAATTTCGTTTAATCGTATGCTTCTTCGTAGCATAGATTGCAGGCAGCTTATGAAAAGGCAATTCCAAAAAAAAAGCAACAACAACGCACGTTATTAACACAGCTTCCGCACTCAACAACACCGTAGCAGCTAACGTACAGCAAATGTTTTCGATTTCACTCGCGTTGAGCGCCAGTTCAAGCGCAAAAATTAGATTTCGAAGGGCGCCAATGTAAGCGCCAAAAATTATATGTTGAGCGCTTTTTTAAGCGCTAAAATTTATGTTTAGTTGGGCGCCAATGTAAGGAAGGGGGTGGTATTCCTTAAGGTTTTCTCGATACCAGCTGCCGGCAAGAGCAACGAATGCCGACCTTCTTGCCAAATTAAAAGAGTCCTAACTCCAACGTTGTACAATGATCAGTATTATCTGCCAAACAGAGCCACGAATGCCTACGGCTGTCAAGGTAACGCTGACTAATGAACGCACTGCAAAATAAAAGACGGCAGACAATTAAGTTTGATGTGCTTTATTTTCAAGTCGGCGGTCAAGTGACTGTTCCGCTTGCTATGCTGTTCTTTATATGAAAATATCACACAAAGTACATACTTAGGTAAAAACAATAACATTGACCGTTAGGTATTTTAGAAAAAAAGTAATAACAGTGGTGGTGTACATATGTACATTTGTTCATACCCATCCAGCATTTTTTTTTAAATTTTGAACAAAAAGTATTGAAATATCATTCTCCAGATGATTAAAATCGATCAAATTTAAAAACATTTCTCAATCGAATATCATTGTATCGTCGTGAGAAAAGTGTACCCTAAATATAATTATTCAAAAACAATCATTGATGATTTATATTTTTGAACACTTTCTAAACCTTTTTTCCCTTAGTTTTGTACCTAAAACGACAAATTGTTTTCGACTCCTTTATATAAGGTTTTTTTTAATCATCTTTGGTACCATTTTTTAATTTTAATAAATGACCCTTTTTGATCAAATTCGAAACATTTTTTTGATTACCTTAAGAAACGTTTTATGATCCCAATAAATGTCGTTTTCATACCCAGCGTACTAGTACTAGTACAAGGGTATTATAACTTTGTTGGGATAACGGTTGGTTGTACAGGTATAAAGGAATCGATATAGATATAGACTTCCATATATCAATATCATCAGGATCGAAAAAAAATTTGATTGAGCCATGTCCGTCCGTCTGTCCGTTAACACGATAACTAGAGCAAATAATGAGATATCTTCATTTTTTATTTGGGTTCAGAATAGGTTGGTATTGAAAATGGGTAAAATCGGACCATAACAACGCCCCTTTTCGATATCGAAAATTTCGAAAAACGTATAAAACGGGTTAATTCAATATTAGAAGCAGATACAATGATATAATTTGCAGTATGTATTGATTTCGATGTTCTTAGGCCGATTTTATCAAAGTTTTTGAAAAGGGGCGTGGCACCGCCCACATATATTTGACGAAATTTTCAAATTTTTACTCTCAATAACTTCAGAACAGTTTGTGCTAGTTTAACAAAATTTTGTAGAGGGCATACTATTGTTGTGTTAAATTCAGCTATAGAAAATAAACGAAACCGCTTTGCGACCACGCCTACTTTTTCATAAAAGTTATATTGAAAGGAGGTGGAAATATTGAAAAGTCCATATCTAATTAACTGATACCGCTATAATAATATAATTTTGTACATACATCAATTTTCATATTCTTTACATAATTTTTGCAAAATTTTGGAAAGTGGGCGTGGCACCGCCCACTTATGAGTCAAGCAATTTTCAAATTCGACTGCTAATAACTTCAGAACGGTGTGAGATAGGTTTACGAAACTAGGTACCAGGCATATTATGTTTATGTAGAGTACTACCACAGAAAATAAGAAAAATCGGTGAACGACCACGCCCCTTTTTGGACTAAAGTTCTCTAAAAGAGAGTTAGGAAACCGGAATATGCAATATCTGTTTAACTGATAAAGATATAATGCTAAAATTTAGTACACTCATTCACTTGATGATGTTATTAGTGTTGTTTAAAGGTTTTTTTGGTAATATTTTGGAAAATGTTCGTGGCACCGCCCACAAGTTAATAAACAAAATATCAACATTTCACTATTAACAAGCCACTGTGAAAGTATCATAAAGATCTGCAATGAAAACTGATCTTCAAATAGGGACAAACAACATAATAAAATCCGTGGGCGTGCCACCACCCACTTTTTTAAAATTATGTAAATATTGATTAATGGACACATATATCCGTATATCAAAAATTTCACAAAATACGTTAAAAGTTATGCGCATGGCACGCCTTCTTTTCCAAAGTTATATATAGGACATGGTATAACCCTTGAAAAGATCGATTGAGTACTTTTGGCTCATGCAAGCGGTTAAAGCTTTATAAGCAAGGGGCGTGGCCGCGCCCACCAAATTCGCTATTGTTTACGCTCGGAATAGATTGGTTTTTAAAATGGGCGAAATCGGATGAAAACTTCGCCCCCTTTTTCTGAAAACTAACGCTGGGTATTTAATGTTCGGTTCACCCGAACTTAGACTTCCTTACTTGTTTTGAATGAATTTTTAAATTATTCGCAGCGGACCTTCATGATGTCCTAGTGAACCGATGCTATTTAAAAAAAATTGGCGAATAATAATTGGCATTCCATAATTCAGCATCGAACTTTTATTGAACAGTTTTTACACGGAGAGAATTGTGTGCAGAAGTTATGCGGTATGGGCACAACTTATGCACAAATCGTTCACGAAAAATGACCAAGAACAGTTGTTCATAATCCATGCACATTTGTCCATAATTTAAGTTCAGCACTATGAGCATGTTTTATGAACAACTGGGATAGACTATGAACAACTGGGCATACGTTCTGAACAACTGGGATAGACTATGAACAACTGAGCATACGTTCTGAACAACTGGGATAGACTATGAACAACTGAGCATACGTTCTGAACAACTGGGATAGACTATGAACAACTGAGCATACGTTCTGAACAACTGGGATAGACTATGAACAACTGAGCATACGTTCTGAACACTGGGATAGACTATGAACAACTGAGCATACGTACTGAACAACTAGGATAGACTATGAACAACTGGGCATAATTTATGAACAACATTCTCATAGATTGTGAACAAAATTAATTTTATTTTCAAATGTCTTTATTACAATAAATCATATACTTCGCTATTTACATTTTTATTTCACTGACCTTCCTAACCTTTCACGATTGTTTTTCAATGGGTTTCTTGCCACAGGCTTAAAAATTGCTGCCAGCACCTTGGAGACTTCAATTAGTACTAAAAAAATTCAAAAATAATAATTAAATTAGTTCTTCATCTCATAAGTTTAAATTGTTTTTTTACCTTTGTTTGTTGAAGATTATTTATAATTGTTTTAGCAGCTGGAAATGTGCACAACTTATGAACAATAAGTGTTTATAGTCACATATTATGCACAATGTTCACATATTATGATCAATGGTGTTTGATTTTCAAATAATTAAGCTATGAACAATGTTCACAAACTGTGCACATTTTTTGTGTATAACTTATGAACAATTTCAATAGATTGTACAGAATTCATGATTATTGGGCAAAACTTATGCGCAAAGTTGCATATTCAAAAATGTATCTAAACATTTTATGGTTATGAACAGCTTGTGCATAAATAATGCACAACAGTTTTCTCCGTGTACTAACACCCCTATTCTGCAATTCGATTACGTTCCCGCTTTACTCTCCGCTGGGATCGAAAGTAGGTTTTCTGAGTTACGCTTGAACTGAAGAGCTATAACTTTTTGAAACTGAAACATAACAAAGCAAATCTACACAAATGCTGTTGAAATAAAAGTAAAATTTTATTATGAGTTATTAACTTAATTACATAAATTAACTAATTACATATGTATTGAGCATTAATAAATAAACTGAGTGAAATTTTATAGATGAAATTCCCTTAGTTTTAATGGTGTTAGTAAAATTGTAAGATTGTTCCTTTGAATTTCCAATTTTTGGCAATTGTTTGCAACCGTACCAAGTGCTAATACGCGTCCAAAAATGTCGGGAGGAATACTAAAAGGCGCGCTTCTGTCCCAATAACAAGAATATGCCTGCGGAGAACAATTATTTTTAGTAGTTCGCGAAATATTTTCATTGTCATTTTCATGCGGTTGTTGTATTCACAGATTAAGGCTTGCGAAAAAAGTGTATTCGACGCAGAAATACTGGGAATCGCATAGCCGGTGTTGGGCCGACCGAGGGTTATTGGATCACACAATCCCCCGGCCCATCCTTTGGGATTTGACCTAGGTAATTTTTTGGTTTTTGCAAATATTTTCCAAAATGTTGAAAATATTGGAATTCCGGAGGCGTTTATTTTTTTGCAAAAATGCAGAATACCACAAACTACCAAACTAAAAAACAAAACATAGGGACAGATACATTTGCATAGTTAAAGTGAGTATCACCTTATTTTTTTTGGGGGGGAAACAACTATAACAAAAGTTATTAAAGGTCAAACTTTTTTTAAATTGCAATTACTCGAAAAGTAGCAAACTGATTTTGAACATTTTTATACCATTCTATAGGTACTTTAATTTCCGTTAGTCTGATTTAGAGTGGGGGGAGGGGGGTTAAGTTGGATTTGGAGTATTTGGATTCTTAGCTACTTGTACTTGAAATACACGATAAATCTTATTTTCTCAAAAAAATTGTGTTATTAATAAGTAATGGAAAAAATGCGAAGAAACCCCACGAAAGAATTAAAAAAGTGACCGGCCCTGCATAGGGTAGTTAATAAGAAGTAAGGAAGTCTAAGTTCGGGTGAAACGAAAATTAAATACCCAGCGTTAGTTTTCAGAAAAAGGGGGCGAAGTTTTCATCCGATTTCGCCCATTTTAAAAACCAATCTATTCCGAGCGTAAACAATAGCGAATTTGGTGGGCGCGGCCACGCCCCTTGCTTATAAAGCTTTAACCGCTTACATGAGCCAAAAGTACTCAATCGATCTTTTCAAGGGTTATACCATGTCCTATATATAACTTTTAACGTATTTTGTGAAATTTTTTGATATACGGATATATGTGTCCATTAATCAATATTTACATAATTTTAAAAAAGTGGGTGGTGGCACGCCCACGGATTTTATTATGTTGTTTGTCCCTATTTGAAGATCAGTTTTCATCGCAGATCTTTATGATACTTTCACAGTGGCTTGTTAATAGTGAAATGTTGATATTTTGTTTATTAACTTGTGGGCGGTGCCACGAACATTTTCCAAAATATTACCAAAAAACCTTTAAACAACACTGATAACATCATCAAGTGAATGAGTGTACTAAATTTTAGCATTATATCTTTATCAGTTAAACAGATATTGCATATTCCGGTTTCCTAACTCTCTTTTAGAGAACTTTAGTCCAAAAAGGGGCGTGGTCGTTCACCGATTTTTCTTATTTTCTGTGGTAGTACTCTACATAAACATAACATGCCTGGTACCTAGTTTCGTAAACCTATCTCGGGTTGGGTTTTATTGAGTGCACCGTGCCTATGAATATTTTTTATTTTTTAGAGGGATAGAGGGGGTCCCAGAAATCACAGAACTAAAGCCCGAACTTGGAGGCAACTCATATTTTAAGAGAAAATCGAATTTGAAGATTCGAATTTTCCCAACGAAAATGTGTAAATTTTTAAACACTTTGATAACACTATACACACAAAACTATATTAGATTACACAAAAACCAGCTTCCACACAGTCCCGCACTGTTTTTTGCCCGAGTTTTGCGCGAATAACCGCTTTAAACATTTCAATTTTTTATCACACAAAGCCCGACATATTTTTTCACTTGGCAACAACAATGCCTTCGGATTAGTTGCAGTTACAGCGAGTAGCAACTGCTGATGACTCTGAAGGAATAAACAAACTATGTTATGGCACGTTCACTGCAACATACCTTGTTTATTCTTCATTTTATGAGTTATTTAATAGATTTTATTTAATAATTGTTAAGAAACGCGGAGATTTATCACGTTTATTAACCACGAACAGATATAATGCCGAAAACTAAGCAGCTTGCAACGAGATTAATTTGAACTAGTTAATAAAAAAAATGTTGCCAGACCTTCCAACAGTAATGGTAAGAAAAACTTCTTATATTTTAGGAACTGGTGCAGTTTATGGGGCCCACCCAAAACTAGACCAAAAAAGTCGAGTGGGGTATCAAAAGACGCGTCTAGATTTAGAATCTGAAATGAGATTTTTGTTTTTTCCAACCGTTCAAAAGTTATTTGCAGGTAAAGTTCACAATTTTCTGTCATTTTTATGTGGTTGTTGTAATGGCACATTAGGCTGAGCCAAAAAAGTGAAAAAGTGTTGGGAAACGTGGCACGCGGAAGGACATCACCGTGGCGGTAGCCACGGCTATGGCACACACCCGGAGTTGGAATGGCGTAGCCCAGGGTTATTTTTTGAAGCGCGGCCGAAGGCCGCCTACGCGGAAAGCTGTTCTGCACATAAAAAACATGGATCACGCCCCGAGCTGGAAAGTTTTACCCTCTTAAATTTTGAACATTCGAAAAAAACAAACAAAAATCGCATTTCAGATTCTAAATCTAGACGTGAATACGCGTCTTCCACTTTTTGGTCTAGTTTTCCACTTTTTTGGTCTAGTTTTGGGTGTGCCCCATAAACTGCACCATTATCATATTTTATTACAACTTTGTCAAATATGTATGAAAATTATGAGAATATGTTTGTAAAATTGTAGTTGATAATACAATTTAAATCTTTCTAGCTATATCTAACTTGTTTTGTTGAAAGCCCCCTTAAGGCCCGCTTTCATAAAAGCCGGTAACCGCTAACCAGAGTTTAATTGACGTATTTTGCATGGTTAGCTGTCAAATTAATCGCCGATTAGGCTTAACCGGCTTTTATGAAAGTGGCCCTAAGTTTCTGTAATTTGCATGTGCTTCTGATAGACATAGATATAAGGTATGGATGTACAGTATTACCCAAACTTATTCATCCCAAATGTTCACTTGAGGCGCTATTACACTGAAAATACCTGTCATGTCATGTTTTCTTGTTAAAAACCTGTCTCAGTCCTCAACTTCAGTTTTTGAAAAATCTGCATATTCATTTACACATGTCTGGCACCTCTTATTACTCGCTGACGATTCAACTAGTACCAAACCGCCATTGTTGTTCACAAGTGATTCGGAAAAAATAGAAAGCAGTTTATTTGAATGTTTTTTTTTCGTGTTATGTATTTTAGAAGGCTAAAATATTAAAAATATGCAGTGTGGTGAGACATATCGTCCAGTGTGAAGTGTTTTTAATTCTTTAAAGTGAATAATTATAAGCAAGTCTGGTAAATTTTGAAGCTTCATTACATACAATATTGCAAATTTAAACACGATTTTTTCTCAGAATATATGAGTTGCCTCCCAGTTCGGTCTTTTGTTTTGTGTTCTGTGCGACCCCCTCTACCCCTCAAAAAAAATGAAAAATTCCTAGGTTCGGTGCATGATCTAAAATATTCCCCCCTATCTCACACCGTCCTGAAGTTATTAGCAGTCGAATTTGAAAATTGCTTGACTCATAAGTGGGCGGTGCCACGCCCACTTTCCAAAATTTTGCAAAAATAATGTAAAGAATATGAAACTTTATGTATGTACCGAATTATATTATTATAGCGGTATCAGTTAATTAGATATGGACTTTTCAATATTTCCACCTCCTTTCAATATAACTTTTATGAAAAAGTAGGCGTGGTCGCAAAGCGATTTCGTTTATTTTCTATACCTGAATTTAAGACAACAATAGTATGCCCTCTACAAAATTTCGTTATACTAGCATAAACTGTTCTGAAGTTATTAAGAGTCAAAATTTTAAAATTTCTTCAAATATATGTGGGCGGTGCCACGCCTCTTTTAAAAAAATTTGATAAAATCGGCCTTAGAACATCTAAATCAATACATATTGCAAATTTTATCATTGTAGCTGCTTCTGATATTGAATTAACCCGTTTTATACGTTTTTCGAAGTTTTCGATATCGAAAAAGGGGCGTGGTTATGGTCCGATTTTACCAATTTTCAATATCAATCTATTCTGAACCCAAATAAGTACGCATGCCGAATTTGGTGAAGATATCTCATTATTTGCTCAAATTATCGTGTTAACGGACAGACGGACGGACGGACGAACATGGCTCAATCAAATTTTGTTTCGATCCTGATCATATTGATATATGGAAGTCTATATCTATCTCGATTCCTTTATACTCTACAACCAACCGTTATCCCAACAAAGTTATAATACCCTTGTACCTATACTAGTACGCTGGGTATAAAAAAAAACGGTTTGACTTGAAAATGGAAATGACTTAGATAAAAGTTATTTTTCTTACTACTGCAAGCGCAAACCAAATTTATCAAAACCTAATCTTTGACCTCAGATAACTATTGATTGAGCCGAAGTTTTGCACTTCGAAATATTATGGAAAACGCCTTAAAAATTTTGTATGGGAGATGGTTACGCCTCAGGGAATTTTTATAGGTGGGTACATAAAGCTTCGAAGAGGAACTCAAAAAAACCGAAAGAAATAACCGAAATAGCGCTGAGATGTATACAAGGCAAATTAAACAAGGTAGAATTGACAAATGAAATATTTTGTTTTTGTAGGAATTCTTACTTCAAAAAAGTATAAACCAGCGTATTTACCCTTACTGGGCCACGTTCAATATTTGGGCCCCATGCAATTTTCTTATTAAAAAGTTAAACCGCATTTGCAAAAGTCAAAAAATTATTAATATATGTACATAGTTATTTGTAAACTATCTAATGAGCCCACTTTTGCCACCAAGTGCTACTTTGGAGTCTACCTCTTTAAAGACCTTGACCGCAAAGAACAAGCTGCATATGTGCATAAACATATATTAATATAGCAACGATTTGGGTCACTGTTTACGACTATCATCAAGTTCTAAAAAATGTTGGAAGGAGTACCAAAGGCACCTTTCGGTTCAAATAAAAATCGGTCTCCGGGAATAAATATTATTATCATTTTGAAAAATATTTGCAAAAATCCGAAGAACTAATCGGAGCCGTTGTCTATAGTTTTTATGTGGCTTACACCTTGAGTTGCCGACTATTGTCCAAAAAATAACGCGATCCCCTCTTCTTGGTACACAAATTGTTTTATTAGTTTGCAAATATCTTGCAAACTACTCAAAAAAATTGATCTCGGAATAGGATTATTATTATTGGGTACTGGGCGCGTCTCTTGATACCTCTCCCGGCAATTTTTGGACGTGTTTCAGCACTCGGTTGCAGTCGTAAACAGATACCACGATTTTTTATTTCTTCAATAAAAATAACAAACTGATAAAAATTTGAAATTTTAAAATCGAACGGGTTAACATTTTTTTTCTCCTACACAAAAGAAAGAACTGTCAAGTTCGCTACTACTTTGTTTAATATAGTTTGGGTGATAGATACTGCATTTATCAATATTGAAAATTTTTCAACAACAAGGATTGTATGAGTATACGAAGGGGCAACTTTCCCACATGTAATAAAATGTATTTTACCTGGTTTAACTTGCTTTGAATTACTTTTTTCTGTATAATACAGTCACATATTACATAGAGAGAAGATATTATCAAGTTAAGTTCCTAACCATTATGTGGTAACCATGAATTTGAGCTAACATATTTCAAAATGCAACCTACAGGCTGTGCTGCCAGTTTGAGAGATTCATCCCTTTTTTCGGGATTTTCGATTGAGCCAGTTGATTTGGCCAAACCTTGTACTAACTTATTTTTTATATAGATATTATAACATTTATTAAATATGTTCTCAAATCTGTTAAAAGTTAATAAATACAAAAAATATGAAATATTGTGTTTACTTGGAGAATACACACAAATATCCAATGACCTCTCAAAATTATCCACGCCATTTAAGAAGTTGCAGTTTTTTCTGTCTAAAACCGGTTAAAATTTCCAAATCTGTTGATAATTACAAAAGTTACAGGCATTTAGGGCCTCATTATGTATGGCGAACGATAGCTCAGACGTCTGCTCACAATATCGCCTAGCCATCGCTTCATCCGTCATAGATTTTCTGTTGAATAACATCTAAGGTTCGTATAGGTTAACATAGTGCATAGGGATAGCGCCGAAGTTGACCAACCCCGAAAAAAGACGAAAAAGTGCGTTTGTCCACTAATTTAAATGACAAAATAACAAGTAAGGAAGTCTAAGTTCGGGTGAACCGAACATTAAATACCCAGCGTTAGTTTTCAGAACGAGATACAAATACCAAGACTTGGCAATGATATAGGGCCTAGAATCTTATTTGAAATTATCTATATCAAAAAAGGGGGCGTGGTTATCATCATAAACACCAACCTGCCTTGGTCTGGCCTGACAGTAACCTGTGTACCAAATTTCATGCGAATATCTCAAGTTTTACTCAACTTATGTATGTTAATTTATGTGATTTTCAATATCGAGAAAGTGGCCGTGGTTAGCAGATTGCCTTTTTCGCGCAAAGAGCGTTACTTCTTTTGTGCGGTTTCTAGCAGAGATAACGTTTAAAAATTTTTCTTGGAGAAACACCGCCAGCGGAATAGTCAAACTAAGCAGTTTTTCAGATACCAAAAGATTTACGATAGTCACTTTTTTGAATTGCAGCAAAAAGAGCAGATGCTGTTGCAGATATCGACCACGTTTCGGCAGCCACTTCTTCAAGAGTAGTAGTAATGCATTCAAAAAGTTCGATAAATGTGATAATGCTATCATGTCTTTCAATGAATCTGGTTTCACAAACTCTCGCATACTTTTTGTCGCTTTTGCGAAAGATCTCTATTGCGTTTGGAGTGCTACTGAATATTCAATTTATAATTTGACCAACAACTCCATGACAGGCAGAGATCGTCATTACACTTGTAACAGATAGATTTAAACGGTGACACGCACAGTGATAATATCTTGCATTACGATATTCATTCACTGTTGCCAGAATAACTTTTGGCTAGAGTCACGAAAAAAAGGGCTTGGAAGAGCTAAATTTCTTCATTTTACATTTATTCCAGTTTTCTCTTAATGGGATCATTACTTGAATGCAAAATTTGTCAATATCTCTGTTAAAGCCAGAAATCGTGAATTAGTTTTATTGAAATCTTTAACTAAAGGTAAAATTTCATGAAAAGTAGCCCTTATGGAAATTAGGTACATTTAAAATTTGTTTAGCGTCAAGCTGTTACGATACAGTTTTATATTTTAAAATGTTTTCAACCTCGATCAACCTAATATAATGTACGTGTAAAAATGCTATGTTTTTAATCAATGAAGGATATAAAACGATGCAGTGATATAACGCTTAAGGAAATAACGCCCATGGGCGTACAATAAAGATAACATAAAGGGAATAATTTTTAATTCTAGAGGTTGCGGTATTCTGCATTTAAAATTTAATGAAATAAAGAAAACCATATACTTAATTCTTGAATCTTCGAAAAAGTAAATAACACCCATCAGCAAAAGGTGATAACACCCATGGGCTTATACCTCGGTCTGGAAAGCATTACTGACTGACAGTGTAGCCAGAATGTGTAATAGCATCCATATAATTGGAAAAACATTTCAATCGCTGTGATCTAGAACATCTACGCCAGAGTTCGGACCAAACTTCATACTCTACTGTCAAATGTAATAATGTGTGTTCAAATACAATTTATTGCCTAAAAATATGAAATTTTAAAAATCAGTACTAGGGTAAAAATCATTAATGTCCTTTGCTTCAATAACACTTGAATTGCGATTTAAATGTTTTCAAAATATAATAAATACACTTAAATATTGTCTATTTATTATGATATATATACTATACTTCCTATATACCTACTATCAGATAATATTCTAATTCATTCGATCTTAATTTCACGGAAATCTGAAAAAAAGTATTAAGCACGTTTGTTTAGTTCTGAGGGGTCCCCTGTATCCGCTACCTTTGTGTCCGCTACTGATATATATAGGTACATGCATAACATAATATAGGTATGCAATACCTTGTATTGCTTCGGAAAGCAACAACAAAAATTTCATAAGAGGAACTGTTAACCAATCAAAAAAGCAACAGCTATTTTGCTGCAAGTTTTTACTGATACCTGTTTGGCGGAAACTTCTTACTTTTTGCGTTTCGTGATGGTTTTACGCCATTCTCCCTTTACTGACACTTTTTCGCAAGTTTTGGGACCGAACACAGCTAATACTAGTGGTCATAGGTTCATCACGCAAATGTAAAGTGAAACTATTTTAGGAAAATACTATAAGTCTATATACTATATTTGAATTAACAGACCTAAAGCACAACAAAATGCGAATTAAATTTTTTCATCTCATTTTCAGGCAAAACTCGAACCAAGGACAAATACAGGGTTGTATATACTGATTTTCAGCGGTTAGAGCTTGAAAAGGAATATTGTACATCTCGATATATAACTATACGGCGCAAAACCGAGTTGGCGCAAATTTTGTCACTATCTGAAAGGCAGGTGAAGATTTGGTTCCAAAATCGGAGAGCAAAAGAAAGAAAACAAAACAAAAAGCATGCTGACCCAACTTCTTTATCGAACGCGGTTTCTCATTGTGATCACTCAATAGCAACAAAGAGTAAGATTGAGCCTAGCCTTCACCTTCAACACACGTTACATTCTATGACTACAATAAGTATGCCTACGATGGGTTTACATCATATGAGCCATCACCATCCATTTGCAGTAACGGCCACACCTTCACATCAACTGCATTCCCAACATGCTCAAATGTCTACGTCCGTGGCGAGTGTTAGTTCAATGGCGCTGTGACAATATTATGAATACTTTTTGAAGTAGAAAGCATTAACAAATAAACATATAAATACATATACATACTAGGAATGCCAATATTTTGGATTTAGACAATCCGGCGATTTTTACTTTATAATCATGGAATTGAGGTTTTCACTATTCTCCAGAGATCATAAAAAAACTGGGGCATTTACAAAAAGATGTCAAATTGCGCTTTAGCCCCCTATTCCAGTGTGATAGAAATATTCTTTTTACCGGCAAACAAATACCTTGGTAACTTTTACCCCCTTTTAGTATTATGCCAGCTTAGGTTGTGCAAGCAGGGCTGAAAAATAACGTTATTTTTATTAATAAACGAAAAAAACTTTTTATTTCGTTTTGTTTTTCAATAATAATAACGTTACAAGCTCAACAAAAAAATATATCGTTGCGTTGAAAATCAAAAAATAATTATCAAAATAAATTTCGTTTCGGTTTTTATCAAAACAATTCACAAAAAATATTTGAATATTTCAAAATAATATTGGTTAAGATGGGTCGCAAAAGAAAGAGGAAATCAGTGCGGTCGTGCTTTAATTTTGTAATTGCAAAAGACCACAAAAAAAAGCCATTTGTTGCTAAAGCATGAAAACCATTTCTTGCGCTCTCAGAACAGAATCCACCAAAAGCCGAAGAGGTGGTTGAAAAAAAAAAATTAAAAACATGACTTTTCGATGGAGCCTAATGTAGATGCGCCCATTTGGTACTTAGTAACTATGTTTTTTTGTTGTGTTCCTTGATTTATTAATTTTTGTACTTGACAAATAAATTCAAATAACGTGGATTTCCGACCCAGCCTAATTTGCAAAATGAATAAACGATAACGAAAAAAATTTTTTTGTTATTTTTTTATTTGATATTCAACGAAAAACTTTTTTTTTGATATTTTTTGATTTTGATATTCAACAAAATTTTTTTCTTTTGATATTTATCAAAACGAAATATATTTTTGATACTTTTTTTTGATAATTAACAAAACGAAATTTTTTCGTTTATATCGTTGTGCAGCCCTGAGTGCAAGATTGCAAGATTAACACGTTGGCTGCCACGTATCACCGGTGATCACAAAAAAACCTACCCCCAGGTGCCATGTATCACCGGTGATCACAAAAAAAATCTACACAAAAAAAATCTATTGTTTTTTCTGTTTCCAGAATTCAATTGAATTTTCTCATTTTTAATTTCGTATTATTTCAAAACTATGTATATTATGTACTATGAAATAAAATATTTTTTCTTTTAAAATAAACTTTAATTTTTTCCAAAACTCCTTCCGTTAGGGTCCCAGGCCCTAAAATCTACGGGCCTAGGCGTGTATCACTGGTGATACATTGGCACCTGGGGGTAGGTTTTTGAAATACCACCAGTGATACATTGGCAGCCAACGTGTTCAAATAGGTGCCAATGTCAAGCGTTAAAAATTACACGTGCATTTCCAACAAAGTACCTACGCCAGAAGTATTTTTGATGACCACATAAAAAATTAAAACACAAATAATTTATAACAAAATTCTCATTGGTGTTGAATATTTACACCATGTAGTAATCTTTTGAGATACGTGAGAGTGCACGTAGGTGCTCCATGGAGTATTCAAAGCCAAAGGAATTGAATACTACAAGATGGATTAAGTGATCCAATCATCGCGATGTGAATTCTACCACCTTTTTTATACCCAGCGTACTAGTATTAGTACAAGGGTATTATAATTTTGTCCACATAACGGCGCAAAATAATCGAGTTAGATATACAGCCCGATTCTAAATATCCGCACGGATTTCTTTCCTTGCGGAAATTTTTATTCGCCAGGAAAATTTCCGCCAATTCTCTTTCACTAGTGAACAGAAAAACTGGCGAAGAGAAATTTCGAATTTTCGAAATCAGCTGTGCTGCCATTTCTCGCTTGATTTTGGTACTACTTTTTGTGCAAAATATTAAAATTGTTGATAAAAAGTTGTTAAATTAGATAAATTAAGAATAATAATGCATAGTATTGCCTTTCGAATGGTAGCATGTGTATAAGCGAAAGATTTTGTTGCACAGGGATTGTAACAGAGGTCTAAAACAAGAAGGTTGCGTGATGATACGAACCCACTTTAGTTGCCGGAATCATTGTAAGAGCTAACAAAACTCTTTTTAGTGAATTTTATTGATTCAATTCTTTTGCAGATGTATGTATTTAATACTATTGGATAAATAAAGCTGCATACAAATATTTGTTGAATATTTTAACAGCATACACACAACAAGCCTAAAAACAGTTTGCGCTTTAATTTAAAAGAAGCCCATCTTGATGAAACATGTGTTATAAATAAGATGGTGCCTTTTTCGATTCCACAATACATTCTGCTGGTGGTCCGGCCGAATTTACCTCCTCCTCATTTTGCCAACATCCTTTAAGGAAGAGACGCAGAGTTTTCCAGATGCCTTTGAATAAAGCTTATTAAAGTGTCTATTTGCAGATTATTTATACTTTTCGCCCTACAAATCCAAAAACAATACGATATTAATGTGTATAAGTCGTTTTTAATTATTAAAAGTTAATTTTTCTTACATTTTGTTTAGCGTTCACTGTAAATTGGCTGGTGAAATATCTCCCGAAAAACTGTTGTGTATTCTCCCCTTTCTTTTCATTTATGATACCTACTTTACTCGCCAAACCGCTTTCCGCTTTTTCGAACATCGTTTAGAATAGGCGAAGAGCGAGAAGTGAACAAATACTTGCGGATTTTATGTTCAGAATAAGGGAATGGGGAGAAGCGGAAAAATACGTGCGGATTTTTCGTTTAGAATTGGGCTGATGGAGTTCCAGGAATGAAAGTTCTTAGGTTGAAAAGAGGAATTGATTGAGGCATGTCCGTCCGTCCGTCTGTCCGTCCGTGTACACGATAACTTGAGTAAAAATTTAAATATTTGCATGAAATTTTGCATACAGGTTACTTTCTGGCCCAGGTAGGCTGCTGTATGTATTTTTGATGACCACATAAAAAATTAAAACACAAATAATTTATAACAAAATTCTCATTGGTGTTGAATATTTACACCATGTAGTAATCTTTTGAGATACGTGAGAGTGCACGTAGGTGCTCCATGGAGTATTCAAAGCCAAAGGAATTGAATACTACAAGATGGATTAAGTGATCCAATCATCGCGATGTGAATTCTACCACCTTTTTTATACCCAGCGTACTAGTATTAGTACAAGGGTATTATAATTTTGTCCACATAACGGCGCAAAATAATCGAGTTAGATATACAGCCCGATTCTAAATATCCGCACGGATTTCTTTCCTTGTGGAAATTTTTATTCGCCAGGAAAATTTCCGCCAATTCTCTTTCACTAGTGAACAGAAAAACTGGCGAAGAGAAATTTCGAATTTTCGAAATCAGCTGTGCTGCCATTTCTCGCTTGATTTTGGTACTACTTTTTGTGCAAAATATTAAAATTGTTGATAAAAAGTTGTTAAATTAGATAAATTAAGAATAATAATGCATAGTATTGCCTTTCGAATGGTAGCATGTGTATAAGCGAAAGATTTTGTTGCACAGGGATTGTAACAGAGGTCTAAAACAAGAAGGTTGCGTGATGATACGAACCCACTTTAGTTGCCGGAATCATTGTAAGAGCTAACAAAACTCTTTTTAGTGAATTTTATTGATTCAATTCTTTTGCAGATGTATTTATTTAATACTATTGGATAAATAAAGCTGCATACAAATATTTGTTGAATATTTTAACAGCATACACACAACAAGCCTAAAAACAGTTTGCGCTTTAATTTAAAAGAAGCCCATCTTGATGAAACATGTGTTATAAATAAGATGGTGCCTTTTTCGATTCCACAATACATTCTGCTGGTGGTCCGGCCGAATTTACCTCCTCCTCATTTTGCCAACATCCTTTAAGGAAGAGACGCAGAGTTTTCCAGATGCCTTTGAATAAAGCTTATTAAAGTGTCTATTTGCAGATTATTTATACTTTTCGCCCTACAAATCCAAAAACAATACGATATTAATGTGTATAAGTCGTTTTTAATTATTAAAAGTTAATTTTTCTTACATTTTGTTTAGCGTTCACTGTAAATTGGCTGGTGAAATATCTCCCGAAAAACTGTTGTGTATTCTCCCCTTTCTTTTCATTTATGATACCTACTTTACTCGCCAAACCGCTTTCCGCTTTTTCGAACATCGTTTAGAATAGGCGAAGAGCGAGAAGTGAACAAATACTTGCGGATTTTATGTTCAGAATAAGGGAATGGGGAGAAGCGGAAAAATACGTGCGGATTTTTCGTTTAGAATTGGGCTGATGGAGTTCCAGGAATGAAAGTTCTTAGGTTGAAAAGAGGAATTGATTGAGGCATGTCCGTCCGTCCGTCTGTCCGTCCGTGTACACGATAACTTGAGTAAAAATTTAAATATTTGCATGAAATTTTGCATACAGGTTACTTTCTGGCCCAGGTAGGCTGCTGTATGTATTTTTGATGACCACATAAAAAATTAAAACACAAATAATTTATAACAAAATTCTCATTGGTGTTGATTATTTACACCATGTAGTAATCTTTTGAGATACGTGAGAGTGCACGTAGGTGCTCCATGGAGTATTCAAAGCCAAAGGAATTGAATACTACAAGATGGATTAAGTGATCCAATCATCGCGATGTGAATTCTACCACCTTTTTTATACCCAGCGTACTAGTATTAGTACAAGGGTATTATAATTTTGTCCACATAACGGCGCAAAATAATCGAGTTAGATATACAGCCCGATTCTAAATATCCGCACGGATTTCTTTCCTTGCGGAAATTTTTATTCGCCAGGAAAATTTCCGCCAATTCTCTTTCACTAGTGAACAGAAAAACTGGCGAAGAGAAATTTCGAATTTTCGAAATCAGCTGTGCTGCCATTTCTCGCTTGATTTTGGTACTACTTTTTGTGCAAAATATTAAAATTGTTGATAAAAAGTTGTTAAATTAGATAAATTAAGAATAATAATGCATAGTATTGCCTTTCGAATGGTAGCATGTGTATAAGCGAAAGATTTTGTTGCACAGGGATTGTAACAGAGGTCTAAAACAAGAAGGTTGCGTGATGATACGAACCCACTTTAGTTGCCGGAATCATTGTAAGAGCTAACAAAACTCTTTTTAGTGAATTTTATTGATTCAATTCTTTTGCAGATGTATGTATTTAATACTATTGGATAAATAAAGCTGCATACAAATATTTGTTGAATATTTTAACAGCATACACACAACAAGCCTAAAAACAGTTTGCGCTTTAATTTAAAAGAAGCCCATCTTGATGAAACATGTGTTATAAATAAGATGGTGCCTTTTTCGATTCCACAATACATTCTGCTGGTGGTCCGGCCGAATTTACCTCCTCCTCATTTTGCCAACATCCTTTAAGGAAGAGACGCAGAGTTTTCCAGATGCCTTTGAATAAAGCTTATTAAAGTGTCTATTTGCAGATTATTTATACTTTTCGCCCTACAAATCCAAAAACAATACGATATTAATGTGTATAAGTCGTTTTTAATTATTAAAAGTTAATTTTTCTTACATTTTGTTTAGCGTTCACTGTAAATTGGCTGGTGAAATATCTCCCGAAAAACTGTTGTGTATTCTCCCCTTTCTTTTCATTTATGATACCTACTTTACTCGCCAAACCGCTTTCCGCTTTTTCGAACATCGTTTAGAATAGGCGAAGAGCGAGAAGTGAACAAATACTTGCGGATTTTATGTTCAGAATAAGGGAATGGGGAGAAGCGGAAAAATACGTGCGGATTTTTCGTTTAGAATTGGGCTGATGGAGTTCCAGGAATGAAAGTTCTTAGGTTGAAAAGAGGAATTGATTGAGGCATGTCCGTCCGTCCGTCTGTCCGTCCGTGTACACGATAACTTGAGTAAAAATTTAAATATTTGCATGAAATTTTGCATACAGGTTACTTTCTGGCCCAGGTAGGCTGCTGTTGAAAATTGTCGCAATCGAATTATAGCCAGGCCCCTTTTTCGAAAATGGACGAAATCGGATGATAACCGCGCTTGCTTTTTCGATATCGAAAATCACATAAATTAACATAACTTGGCGGCCACCGTGGTATGGAGGTAGTGTTGTTGACCTACTACACCGAAGGTCCGGGTTCGAGCCCTGGTACAGGTTACATCAAAAAGTGGTTTGAAAAAGTTTTTTCAAAACGGGGTCGCCCCTCGGCAGTAGTTTGGCGAACTCTCCGAGTGTATTTCTGCCATGAATCTCAGCAAAAATTCATCTGCTTTGTAGATGCCGTTCGGAGTCGGCGAAAAAACCGTAGGTCCCGCCAATTTGTAGGAAGAAATTTCAAAAGCGGCACACCACAAATTGGAAGAGAAGCTCGGCGCAAAAATCTCCTAGGAGGTTGATGATATAACTGTTGTATATCGCGCCATATATATATATATAACATAACTTGAGTAAAGATTGAGGTATTTGCATGAAATTTGTTATGCAGGCTACTTTCTGGCCAAGGTCAGCTGCTGTTGAAAATTGTCGCAATCGGATGATAACCACCCCCCTTTTTCGATATCGAAAATTTCGAAAATCACATAAATTTACATAACTTGCCTAAAAACTGAGATATTTGCATGGAATTTGGTGTATTGGTTACTTTCTGGCCAAGGTAGGCTGCTGTTGAAAATTGTCGGAATCGAATTATAACCACGCCCCCTTTTTCGATATCGAAAATTTTTAAAATCACATAAATTAACATAACTTGAGTAAAAATGTAGATCTTTGCATGAAATTTGTTATACGCTGGGTATTTAATGTTCGGTTCACCCGACCTTAGACTTCCTCACTTGTTATACATTTATATGTTGCACAAGTACTAGCTTACAAGAATAATAAAAACAATACAAACAGTTTTTTTTATGATTTCTTAACTAACTTTTCACCAAGTACAATATCCAGATAAAAGTTAAGAAAGTGTAACTTGGGTCTTTCTGCTCAACGGAAACGTATGCAAATTGGAAGTCTGAATATTTTTTCATCCCAATGTTGTTGTTTTAACGGCAAAAACACTCACCGTATTCCGACTGTCCTTGGCCGGATATGTACCCGGTACTACCTTGCGGTACTGCTCGACAGTCGTGATTTAACCATGTCCGCCTGTCCGTACGTCCTTCTATCTTTCCGTCCCTCAGTTTTAGAGATATCTCTATGAAATATTGCAAGCAGGCGCCATTTTTGGATTAATCATTTGTCGGAACCAGCAAGATCATATACAACACATAGCTCCCATACAATCGATTGTTCCGATAAACGGGGTTTGGCCTATACATTTTGGGCTATATATTTTTCAGTTAAAAAGCTAAGAACGTAAAATTTTGTAGGTTTGGTTTATTATACATGTGTATTGAAAATCGGATCAACATAACATACACCTCCCATACATGTGGGTTGCGCTATGTATCTTTAAATTAACAGTTCTGTTTGCCCAGTTTGTTCAACTGTAAGTAAGTATTAGACACTTAAAAAAGTTATGCGTATTCATAAAAGGTATAAAGCCTTCGGCACAGTCGAAGGCAGCCCTTTCCTTACTTGTTTCTTAATAGTTTCGCTTTCGCTGTACATGTAATTGCATTTACAGAGACATTGCTAAAACCAGATAATTTTGACTCGGAGCTTTTCTGCAGTAATTACGTTGCTCATCGACGTGATCGTATATCAAAGGGTGGTGGCGTTCTTTTGAGTTGCTTGACTTTATCTAGGGATAACCAGCATGGCGATAGGGGGTAATGGGATCATCTAATCCAACTCGAAGTACTAAATATCTTTGCTTTTGTATACCCGATCTTCTTCTTTAAATGGCCATCTAACCGCCTGAGCGATTTTGACCGTCCAACATAGCTCGCCAGTCATTTCTTCTTTGCGCCAACTGGCGCCAATTGGTCCTTACATCGGAGTGGTGGTCTTCCTCTTCCTCTGCTTCCACCGGCGGGTTCCGATAAGTATACCTTCTGGGCTAGAGCGTCTTCGTTCATTCGCACGACGTGTCCTAGCCAGCGAAGCCGCTGTGTTTTAATGCGCTGTACTATGTCGACGTCTGCGTAAAGCTCATACAACTCATCATTAAATCTTCTTCGGTACTCGCCGTCGCCAACGAATACCCTATAGACCACCTAAATGAAAGTACTCTCAAAATACTCCCATTGGATTACTCTATGGAGTATTCAACAGCAAAGCGAGAGTGGAGGTACATAGATGGTCCTCAAAATAACACATACCCCCTCTATCGCTTAACTGCAGAGTACTCTATAGAGCAATCTTTTGGCAGCATTTGCAAAGTACTCTCATGTACATATGTAGGTGCTCCATAGACTATTAAGAAGGGTGCTTCGACATGGATAAGTTGATCCAATCACCGGACATGGCCTTATAAATTGGACCACTTTTTTATATGAATGAGGATAAATGTTGAAGTAGTATGATACTCCAACGTTTTTTACAGGGAATGCATACACAGCTTCGAGCGATAAATGAGAACAACAGGATGCCAAACCAACGTAATAAAAGTAGTTTGGTGGAAATTTGATATTATATTTTTTTTTTTACCAAATTCGTAGGTTTGTGTAAAAAATGTCAAATGCGACGAATTCCTCTCAAAAATAGCTCATTTGATCGTGATTTTCCATGAAACCAGTTGTTCAAACGGTAAAAAGTTGTTCAAACGGTAGAAATATCTTCCCAAAAAATACGCCTTTTATCAAACATTTTATATGAAAGTGTTCATTTTAGTTACATAAAAAATATGTGATCTTTTTACGCGTAGCCCTTCATACATCAATGTATATGTACATTAGGGTGTGCCTTATTTTTTGACTTTGAACTATGGGGAATCACACCCCCTAAAAATAAGTATTGGGGAGTAAAACGATGTTATGCAAAAAACAAGTAAGGAAGTCTAAGTTCGGGTGAACCGAACATTGAATACCCAGCGTTAGTTTTCAGAACGATATACAAATAGCATGACTTGGCAATGATATAGGCCCTAGAATCATATTTCTATATCAAAAAAGGGGGCGTGGTTATCATCCCATTTCGCCCATTTTAAACACCAACCTGCCTTGGACAGAAAGTAACCTGTGTACCTAATTTAATGCGAATATCTCAAGTTTTACTCAACTTATGTTAATTCATGTGATTTTCGAAATTTTCGACTTCTAAAAAGGGGGCGTGGTTATCATCCGATTTCGACAATTTTCAACAGCAGCTTAATCTGGCCAAGGTAGGCTGCTGTTGAAAATTGTAGCAATCGAATTATAACCACGCCCCCTTTTCGATATCGAAAATTTCGAAAATCACATAAATTAACATAACTTGCATAAAAACTGAGATATTTGCATGGAATTTGGTGTATTGGTTACTTTACTTACTAGAAAAACTACAACTAGTTGGAGTAATCATATATATTATTTTTGTAAGGTCTTTTTGTGTTTGCTCCTAATTTTCTGCTCTCATTTCGAACCAATATTAATAAGTAAGGTATCGTTTTAAAGGTGTGGGTTACTTCTACATGCGAAACTATATATTAATTACAGGAGTGCTTTTGTTTAAGCGTATTTTATAAAAATTAATTTGTTTAAATAAACCATTGTGAATGCACAAAAAAAATCAATTTGTACTGCAACGCCATTGTGAATCAGAGACTTTATCTACTGGGTTGTAGATGTCGCTGATGGTAGTGGTGAACAAAGGATTTGATAAGTTATACTAATTTAAGGTGGTCGATTTTCGACCACGGGATATACTAGTTCTTTATAATACTCTCGTGGTTGATTTTCATTAAGATTCTGCAAGGCGAATTCTATAATTTCTTATGCGTCCACAAGTGTATCTTTCACATAGTTATTCTCAACACCACATTTCAAATTCATTTGATTTATTTTCTGCCAACTCTGTTTAAATCTGTGAAATATTTGAACACCAGGACCAGAAGATGTCGGCAGGGTAAATATAAAAGGTCTCTCTCTAATTTTTGCTCTAAAATTATACACGCCCCTTGAAAACGTCCCATATTTGACGCTGTAGTATCGCAGCAGAGGCCTTGCACTTTTTCAAGAAGGCCCCATTCACTGAGCAAGTTGTATGTGGCTGACGCTTGTTGCTTTCCCATGCCTGCAGAAATAGCTGGGATTCCAAGCAATTGTTCAGTACCATTGAATGATATCACTACCGGCTCCGTGCTCTGAGTTGATCAAAGATATTTAAATTTTACCATCCCAATGAACCAGCACTGCAGCTATTTCCTGGGTTTTGAAGGCGCGATAAATTGTTTGGGCGACTCGAAATCGTGAATGATACCGTCGAAGGGAGACTCCGTATATAATGCGATCAATGCTTTTTATTTTGTTCGATGTCTTCTTTTATTTTTCGATTATGTTTTTGTTGAATTAATCCAACCTTACTCTATTTGATGGCACCGGAAGAAGAAGGAAAACGCAGTTAAGTTGGCTGCGATTCCCCCCCTTTTTCCATCTGTCATTCACAATAACTTCAACTGTCATCAGATGTCAAATGACAAATACCGGGTGACATTAATAAATAGGAACTAAAACTAAACGTAGCATTACATCTCGGCCAATCTGACATAATGATTGACCTCAATCAGTTAAGTGTGACCCGTTGCTGTTGGTGACTGGGCATTTTTATCATTCCCGTTTATTGGCAAGCACCATTTGCGAATTTTTATGGCTTCAACAACTCCGTCATATGGTAGATGTGTCAGTTGGCAGTTATTTATATCTCTGATAACATAACGGTCGTTTGGTAACAATTTATGTATGACATAAGGTCCTCGATATTTTTGAATAAATTTCTTATTTGTGCCAACAGTCGTGTCGGTATGCCTGATAACTACGAAATCTCCCACTGAGTATGTCTTGGCCGGAACACTATTTCTCAAAAAGTATCGCAGATTGTATTCCTGAGACCGTTCTATATTTTTAAGCGCAGCTTGCCTGTTTTCGCTGAGGTCCCTAACGTTTCCGTCAGACAGTTTTTCTTCTAGACATTCTGTAAGTTCGTCAACAATGCAACCCCTTTGACTTACTCCGAAAAGTAAGTCACATGGCGCATATTTAGTTGTACTGTGAACACTATTATTCAGGGCATATTCTACTTGCGACAATTTATTGGCCCAATCAGAGTGTTCCTCAGATTCCGTCAGCTTACTTAGCATTGACTTAAGGACACGGTTGACTCGTTCCACCTGCCCGTTTGCTTGCGGTGACGCCACGGCAACCTTAACGTGCTCTATATTCCTCTTTAATAAGAACTCGCTGAATTCAAGGGAGGTGAAACAACTACCTCGGTCAGTTATGAACCGAAGTACTTTTCTAGTGAGCATTTTACTTCCTTTGCGCTTGTAGAGTTTACAGGGTATAATTTCACAAACTTCGTGAAGGCGTCAATCACGACCAATAGGTGTTTACGCTTTGACCTAATCGCGGGCAGGGGGCCGAAGTGGTCCAAATATAGGGTGTCAAATGGAATTGGTTTCTTTGGGATATTAAAAAGGTTGTGTTCATTGGAACGAGCAGGGGCCGAATATATAATGCACTTAATGCAGTTTTGAATGAATCTACGAATTTTCTCTTGCATATCGCTGAACCAATAGGTTTTCCTTATTTGATTGTAGCACTTATCTATGCCTAAGTGACCTATTTTCTCGTGTGTGGCTCGGATTACATTTTCTTGCATCTCTGCAGGGACACAAAGCATAACTTTCTGACCAATCCTGCGACATACTAAGCCATCCACCAGCTCATATCCTATCACTTCCCCTTCTTCCAATTCATTCATAAGTTTTTTAAGTTTTTCGTCTCGATTTTGGGCAATTTGGATCTGAAAATCCAAATCATCCAGGTCTACTGCAGCAACTAACATACATTTATTGACTGAGGGCCGAGGTTTCACCTTATATCCGATTTCACTTAGTTCATACTCTACGATTGGATATATACCCTCCTCTTTTTCTAACAGCGGACTTCTACTTAGGGCGTCTACATGCCCGAGGTTTGTCCCGATTCTATGTTGAATGGAATAGTTAAAATTTTCCAACTCGAGTGCCCATCGGGCTATTCGGGGGTTAATTTGCTTCTTGTTTAGGGTCATTGTCAATGAATTGCAGTCTGTAATGATTTTGAATGGAATTCCTTCTAAATAGATTCTAAACCTGCGGAGGGCGTAAATAATTGACAAGGTTTCTAGCTCAAAGCTATGGTATCTAGACTCGGCCGGAGTGGTTGTTTTGGAAAAGTATGCAATTGGGTGAAATTTGCTATCGTCTTGTTTTTGCAACAACGCAGACCCAAAGCCCTGACTGCTTGCATGACAGTGGAGTTGTGTTTCACGATTGCGATCATATATCGCCAGAAGTGGTGAACTAACTAAGGTATTTCTCAGGGTCTTAAACGCTTTCAAACAGTCTTCCGAAAATATAAACTCAGCTTCCTTGCGCAACAGATTTAGAAGGGGTTTTGCGGTTTTGGAAAACGAGGGTACAAATTTACGGAAATAGGAGAATAGTCCAATACAGGAACGAAGCTCCTTCTGGTTCCTCGGGATCGGGTAATTTACGATTGCCTTAACATGGGACATCGATGGTTGTATCCCAGAGGGGGTGACGAGATAGCCTAGGTACTCTATTTTGTTATATCCGAACTTGCATTTCTTGAGTTTAAGCTCTAAATTCCTTTCATAAGCTCTGTTAAGCACTTTTCTTAGGGTCTCGACGTGACACTCAAAACTGTTGGAAGCTATTAATATGTCGTCAATGTATACAATGATTTCTATTGCGTCTATCATGTCCCTAAAGATATTATAAACAAATCTTTGGAAGTTAGCTGGTGCGTTCTTTAATCCGAAGGACATCCTAAGGTATTCGAATTGCCCATGAGGCGTCACGAATGACGTTAATGGTATAGAATCTTCGTGCATCACTAACTGATTAAAACCATCTTTCAAATCGAGTAACGTGAACCATTTTTTTCCTGACATATATTCGATACAGTCATCTATTAAGGGTAATGGGAAATTGTCCCTAACAGTTTTCTTATTAAGGGCTCTATAATCAATGCACATGCGCGTTTCGCCACTCTTTTTTTTCACTAACACAATGGCAGAAGCGTAGGGTGAATTGCTAGGCCGAATAATTTGTGGCTTAATTAGGTCATCGGTGATATTTTGAACTTCCTCTCTATCTTTAAAAGATAATCTTCTAGGCAAGCAGTAAAAAGGAGTGTCATCTGTTGTTCGTATTATCATTTTATAATCGTAAGGTTTTTTATCTATATGTGACGGGGTCAGATATGCATTATTTAGAACTTCCATGATGACTTTCCGTTCACCTCTATTCAGATTAGGCCCTATGTCTACTTCTGATTGAACAACACTTTCATCTATGGCGCATATCTCTTTTGCTATCAAGTCGAACGAATCATTTTTATTGTCACAGTCATCATCACCAAGCTTTTTCGGATTGGACCCTATATCTATTTCTGATTGAACAACGTTTTCATCTATAGTACCTATTTCTTTCACTGCTAGGTCAATCACCTTGCCTTCACTGTTAAAATAATTATCACCGTTCCCTAACTTTTGTTTCACAGCCGATTCCTGAACACATTTCCCATATTTTTCGCTTGGTTTAGTTACGTCACTAAGCGGCTTATCACTACAATCATCATCAGCAGTTTCATTAATAATCGAATCAGATGTGTACGGTTTCAAATTATATTTAATTAATTCATTTCGTTTTGAGTTAACGTTTACAAAGGATTTGTTTTTAAATTCATTTACATTTTGATTCCTTTTTACAAAGTATATATTAAATTTAGTCATAAATTCTTGACCAAGTATCAGTGGTATGAAAAGTGATTCATCTGGTACAATCATAACATTCATTGTTTCAATTGTTCCATGAAAATTTATTGCACACAATTTTGTGCCAAACGAATACAATCTATTTTTTCCGACTCCGATATATTTTGTGGGTACTGCAGTAGCGTACTGTTGACAAGTCGTCGCTGCTTGTTGTCTTCGGCCCTTTTGTTACCGCATTTGCAAACGTATTTCCAATTTGCTTACGAGATGAATCGTTCCGGCGACGTTGCTCGTAGCGTTCAGTTCGCCGTACCAGTTCAGCCATAGTATTGGCGCCATAGAGGATGCTGATGTTGTTGCTGCTATCCGGAATTCCGTCGATGATTATGTCGACTAGTTCCGATTCCGGGATGTCTGCTTGAGCGGCTATCGACTGCATTGCAACAACATAGCTAATGCAGGTTTCAGAGGATTTTAATTTACGCAGTCGTAATTGACGATAAACGTCTTGCCGCGAGCAATGCCGTCGGAACATCGCGTACAACAACGACTTCAATGCTTAGTATTCCATCAGGCCCTGGTTCGATATGAACTCCTTTGCCGTTCCTGTCATACATCGCCGCAGTGCCAGACACTTATGCCTTTCATCATATTTGTTAGCGGCAGCGTAGTCTTCAAATTGTATGAACCACCTATTTATGTCGTAATGATTATCGCCGCTAAACTTCGGAACAGCGGCATCAAGTTCATCGAAGTGTATTTTCCCAATGCGAACACTTGGGTTATTTTGTATATTCTGTAACTGGCCTTGCAGTTCCATAATTTCGCGCCTTAATTTTAGAACTCTTAATTGGTCCTCTAGTTGGCTGGCTTCCACAGAAGGTGAATTGGAGGAAATGAACGACAACATATCGTGGTTTGGAGCAATCGCAGAAGCAAATGATACAGCGGCTGCGGTAATGGGTACGGTCCCAATTGCATCGGCATAAGTTGGGATGTCTACAGCGGTATTATATAATGCAGGTGCAACATCATAAGCTGCGGTAGTGGCAGCGGTAGCGGCAGCGGTGGTGGCAATAGTAGCAGAGGTAGTGGCACAAATAGCGGCAGAAGTAGCAGCGGTGGTGGCACAAATTTTGGCGGAGGTGGTAGCGGTTGTGGCACAAATTGCAGCGGTAACAGCGGATGAAACAACAATGGAATCATAAGGCAATGAATTCACAGCAGAAACACTGGATACAGCAAGAGCGCTAGGTAGGGCAGCGGCAGCGACGTCGTAAGTGGTGGCAGCGGAATTATCAAATCCTTCACTTGTGCGATTTTCGGGAGCTTTGTTTGTGCTAGTTGTTGGCAAGTTAGGCATCTGCGACTCAATAGTAGCACCAGTGACCGAAGATGTATCGCTCGTACGCCCAGAAACGCCGCTGACTCCCAAAGTCCTTGCGGTGGTACGTGTTGAACGCATTTTCATTTTAAATATTATTTTTGTTCAAAATATTCCTGTTGGCGGTTACTTGGTGTCACCCCACACCTGAGGTTGCGATCAATGCTTTTTATTTTGTTCGATGTCTTCTTTTATTTTCCGATTATGTTTTTGTTGAATTAATCCAACCTTACTCTATTTGATGGCACCGGAAGAAGAAGGAAACGCAGTTAAGTTGGCTGCGATTCCCCCCCTTTTTCCATCTGTCATTCACAATAACTACAACTGTCATCAGCTCTCAAATGATAAATACCGGGTGACATTAATAAATAGGAACTAAAACTAAACGTAGCATTACAATAATAAGGTCGTTAACGTCATGTTTTGAAGCTTGAGCAGTTGCTATTAGTATTCGTACCGCATCACGATGACTTACTTTGCATTTATCCAGAACTGTGACAAGCTCGGGTGTAATAAAGTTGATTCGCGCCCGACTTTTCTTTACATTACTGGGACCCGGAAAATCATCGAAACCTTTGGATAAATCTTCATCATCTTGCTCATTTTCACTACCTTCTTCTTCAGTTATCGTGCATTCGGGATTTTTACATTCGCCTATTAAACAACAACACAAAAAGAAAAAAATTTCTACTTTTGCAAAACACTTGACATTAACAGTAAGAATATGGTGAAACTAAAATTTTTACGCTAAACAACGTTTTCCTACAGCTTCCCGATAGAGTTTCCTATTTTCTTTTTCCAACAAGACGCGATCTGAACCAATCATTGAACCTGGTCTTCCTTCCTGCCTTTGGCTTAGAATAAACAATTTATCTTCCTCAATCGTAATTAGTTGTAGGACATCAGCGTGGGCAATGTCAAAAAGGTTATTAAAAGTTGCAACAAATATGTTAATAATAATAACAATCTAACAACAAAACACAATAAAAACTAATAAAGTTTAAAAAACCACTAAAAGGTAACTATATATAAGAGAGGGTGCAGCAGCATAGTGTAAATGTGCAAATTCAAAATGATAACGGTTTTAAAATTTTAAGTGATGATAGCGTGCTTTTGGAAATGGTTGATAAATCTAACAAAAGATTTAGGGATAAGATAGCAGATTGGTATTTTTTGCATAGGCGTACTAGGGAATGTTTTGAGGACTTGTTAGTAATTTTAAAGAGTGAAAATTTAGGTGTACCCATGAGTGCCAAATCGTTTAACAAAAACCGAGAACAGCTCCAGCTACGAAAAATTCACGATGGTTTTTACTGCCACTTGGGACTATTGAAGCAACTAAATAAGGTCTCAAGTGTCATAAAAACTCCTTATATTGATATAAATATTGACGGTCTGCCCTTGTTTAAAAGTTCAAAGACTCAGTTGTGGCCAATTCTAGCTAAAATTGCTAATGTACCCGAAGTGTCAGTGTTTCCAGTTGGCATTTATATTGGCACAAAAAAACCTTATGATGTAAGCGAATTCTTGTCGGAACTTGTTGGAGTAGTTCTTGGAAATATGGTTGTTCCTCTCAGCGTGAGAGCAATAATTTGTGATGCGCCCGCCAAAGCGTTTACCTGTGGCGTTGTTAGCCATGTGTGTAGTCATGGTTGCACAAAATGCATCCAGGTGGGGAAAAAATTAATAATTGTCTGACTTACGCAAAAGGATCTGGAGATCTTATTTCTGACAGTGACTTTAGTTGTCGTAAATATTTGAATCATCACCAAAAGTTATTTCATCAAAATAAGTCCCCTTTCGAATTAATAAATTTGGCAATGATTTCTCAGGTGGCACTTGATGCAATGCACCTTTTAGATTTAGGTGTGATGAAAAAGATGTTGATACGATTACTTCATAATAAAACAAATTATAATATCGCCAATGATGAAAAGGAAAAAATTTCTGATCATCTTAAGTTTTTCCGGAAATATATACCAAAAGAATTTGTACGTTTACCAAGGGGATTTGAAGAAATTAATAATTTGAAAGCAACGGAATACCGTCAATTCCTTTTATATACATTAGTTTTAGTTTTGAATGACCATGTACACGTGGATTTTTACTACGAATTCCTATTGCTTCACTGCGCATCGAGATTTCTTTCATGTCCCAGGACTTGTGTAAGGAATGTCGATAATGCACAAGTCATGCTTGAACTTTTTGTTGAAAGTTTCTCAGGAATCTTTGGAGAAAATAGTATTTCCCATAATGTGCATTGTTTACTACACTTGAGTAGTTGCGTGACGACTTTTGGACCGTTAACTAGCTTCTCTGGGCACCCTTTTGAGAACTACCTACAAGTCTTGAAACGATATGTTAAAAAACCGTAAAAAATTCTAGAGCAAATTTTTGAAAGAGTTAAACACGAAGAATATATTAAACCTGAAAGACCAATTCAGTTTAAAGAAAAGCGAGGAACAATTTTTAGCCTAACAACAAAAGATTTTTTTTTCTTTGCTGTTAGTCCCAATAACTTTTGTGCCATTCAGCCACCCATTCCTGTAATACTAACAGGGTTTGATGCAAGCGGAAGTTGAAATCTATTCAACCATTTTTTAAGGAACCCTTCGATTCCTTGGTTATGTTAGGTACCTGCATAGTTGACCCTACAGATGTTGGAGACGAGGAAAGTTTTTCATTAGATAACATTCAATGTATACTTATCGGCCTGCCTTATAATGAAAAAATTCTCCTGCAACCCTTATTACACGGTTGTCAATAATTTTGGTAGCATCAATCCAATTGATCTTCTTATTGATCCCACAACCAACAACATTAATCAAATGTATAATTAAATAAAATTATTCCTACTTTTAAAATAAACACTAGAAAATAAATATTGTTTAAGGGACTTGTGCCCTTAAATACCAACCCTGCGGTGTAACTCTGTGGCAACCCGCAAATGAACTCGTTGAAGCTGATCGTTGCCAGAGCAGTTAGCTATATACATATGTATAGGGGTGTACCCCATAAACTCGGCCTCTTTTTATAATCATCATTAACGATAACAACATCGGTAAGCTGCGTACCCACAGTAACGAAGTTCTCTCGGAGTTAGCGGCGATATAAGTATATTTTTTATAATCAAAGTTTATAATCTAAATTTAAAAGTGTAAAATTAGATTAAATATTATATGAACTCAAACGGCAATGAATAAGCCCTCTATTCCTAGTTTTCAATACAATTTATACGTCATTGTAAAGTCATGAGACATGTGCTTGAATTATTTAATGTCCTCATTTATATTATCATTAATTATATTAACTTCATGAGAAAAATCAAACCTTGGTTTTGCTTTAAAAACGGAAATAGGTAGGTAGGTAGGTAGCAGTGGCTGCTAGCATATGGGCTAGCACACATAGGCCCCGGAGGTCCCGTTGTGATACCACATGGATCTGAAAACCCGACCCCCTACTCGAACCACTTTACGGAATCCGCGAAGCGCAAGATGTCCTTTGGCTTGATAAAGGCTAGTTCGCCAAGATGCCGGAGAATACCCGACCCCAGATACTTCAACCTCTTACCCCCCAGAGCGGGGCATTCACATAGGAGGTGCCTCACCGTTTCAGGCTCCTCCTCATCTCTGCAGCTTCTGCAGAAGTCATTAAACGGGATACCCAACCTTTCTGCATGTCTGCCTAGACCTATATGCCCCGTTAGAAGCCCCATAAGTAGAGAGAGCTCTTCTCTTCTGAGTTTAAGTAGGTCTTCCGACCTACTCGCACTAATTTCTGGCCATATCAATTTTGCATGACAGCAGGTACTGATCTTGTCCCACCTGTCACTTGCTTTCTGGAGGAACCTCTGCCTCGTTAAGAGCTTACTAGTCGCGAGCGGCATACCTAGACCCTTCCAGGACTGTGAAAGCGGAGCGGATGTGCCCTCTAGCAAGCTCGTCTGCCATTTCGTTACCCGGTATGCCCCTGTGTCCCGGCACCCATACCAGGTGAATTGAGAGTTGCTCAGCCATCTCGTTAAGAGATTTGCGGCAGCCCTCCACAGTCCTGGAATTGTACGTAATTGCCCCCAACGCCTTGAGAGCTGCTTGACTGTCAGAGAAGATGTAGACATCACCGTTATTGATATCCAATGTCTTCAGGTACTCTACAGCTTCCTGTATCGCGGCCACTTCCGCCTGAAAGACGCTACAGTGGTCAGGCAGCCTAAAACTAAGATTTAGACCCAGCTGAGGAGCGCATACACCTCCTCCCACCTTATCGTCTAGTTTCGAACCATCTGTATACAGATGGATTGAGCCACTATCCAGGGACGGTCCGATGTCCCAGTATTCTCTCTCCGGAATTGTGATATAGAATTTTTTCTCAAAACAGTATTTCGGTGTACAGTAGTCAGAGCTGTACACGGGCAGATCGTCAAGGATGGAAGAATGACCCATACCAGGGGATCCCCATCCTGGTAAATTCCTGAGTCGCAATGCGGAACATGCCGCAGCTAGTTTACCGCTTAGATCAATCGGCAAAATATTCAAGATTGCATTAAGTGCATCCGCCGCAGTAGTGCGTAAAGCCCCGCTGACACATATGAGCGCGCTTCTCTGCACTCTTTGCAAGAGGATATTATTGGAGTTCTTGTCCAGTCCCGTCCACCAGACTAGGACTCCATACAGGAGAATCGGTCTAACCACAGCGGTATAGAGCCAAAGTGTGACCTTGGGGGTCAACCCCCATTTTTGCCCTACAGCCCCCCTACAAGAGTATAAGGCCACTAAAGCTTTTTTAGCACGCTCCTGGATGTTCTCTTTCCAGGAGAGCTTTTTATCGATAATAACACCCAGGAACTTAGCGGAATCACCAAGTTTGAGGGTGGTATTACCTAATGCTGGTAGCTGCAGCGTCGGAATTTTGTATTTCCTAGTGAACAGGACCAGCTCTGTTTTGGCCGGGTTAACACCTAGACCTTTACCACCGGCCCACTTTTCCACTAAACCAAGGTTTCTCTGCATAATGTCGCCAAGCATTTGCGGGTATTTGCCGCTCACCACCGGAAATAGGTAATAATGCACTCTACGTGGCCTGCCATTCCAGTCTTAAAGGTATATACTTTCACTACATTGCTTATACAAAGACAGGTGCATTACACCTGCCGTATATGAGTGGCTCAGTGCCATCCTTGCCTAACCCTCGAAATTTCATATATTGAGTTATTATGCTATACTACTTAGAAATACTCCAAACTATCCGTGCCAAAGTTGCACACCCCTAATTTTTGAACGAAATTATTAATTACATTAATTAAATGTTTCAAACCTTCCTAAAAAGGCTGTTTAATTTTGTCACTAATTACACTGTGCAACAAGATTCTACGTAATTGATGAAACCAATTGGAAATGAAACTTTATCACTCCCATATCAAAACCTCATACTGAGTTTTTGGCCTATAGGTCTGGTTTTTTTTTTATTCGTATTTGAAGTTGGCAACCCTGTGTATGGGAAAAATTTACTAAAACTTGATCAAATAAAGCAATTTTAGGTGGTTTTTTTGTATGTAACTATTTTAAGGTCGAGGAACTCATTTTTAACATTAGGTTTTACCTAAATTGCACTGTAGGTGGCGCTGTCATACAATTTTTCAAATTTTTCATGGAAAAGTAAGGTTTTTGGTTTTTTTAAGTAAAAATACTTGCATTTTATCGGTTTTATTGTCGAAATGATCATATATCGCTCGATCCATTGTAAACAGGGTTAACTCAAAATTCTAATTTTTTGGGAAAACGCAAATAAAGTTTTGTCTATTCAAACAGTTAACTTTTACGACTAATGTAGTTGGTACTAAAAGGGTCACGTCAATTTATAAGTCATACCTTACAAATACTAAGCTAGTATACTGATAAGCAAAATAATATATTAATGTGAGGAAGATGCTAAATTAAATCCAAACTTTTTTCATTCGCAGATAATTCACTTTACAATAATTTCCCTTTATTCATATATATTTACAGGTGTGACAAGTGTTGTAATAAAAAATTAAGTAAACGTATTTTTATAGGAAAAAAAGCAAAGTAATCTTTTTGTTAAAATTTGAATTATTTTCTGACAATTTGAAAAACGTATGCCATGAAAAAGCATACAAGAATAACGGTAATAAAAAACTAAAACTTGAACATTTTTAAAGGCGGTAAGTTTACTTCCTCCTCTTCCTCATAGGCATTGCCTTCTTCATTTCTCGATAGCCACCAGCACAGATCTGCTAACATTGGTTGCAGTTTCTTCCCCCTATACCGTGTATCCATTGTCAATGCAACTTGGTGAAAACGTTCGCCTTGTTCATGCGATTCCGTTGACAGTTGGTGCTCAAACCAATCCATATGATGATGGAGAAAATGTGCCTTTAAACTCATACATATGTACACCGAGCTTCTCAAACATATTCATGAGATGATCTACTTGTTCTCTGATATTCTTGTCACGACGTTTACCGAGAACATTAGCTATTACGTCTTGTATCTATAGCATTCCAGGCATTTAGCTCATTTTCATTTAAAGAGTTATCAAACTCATTACTTTTTATCAATCTTCTAATGTCTGGACCATTAAACATACATACATACATACCTGCAAAATGATATAGTAATTACATAAATCTTAAAAAATATTTTGTATATGTAAATATGTAATACCTTCTTTTACTTTGCTTGCACTAAGTCGTGGAAATATTGACCCTAATGTAATAAAAGCTGGTCCATCTGCAGGAAGTGCTTTAACAAAATTTTTAAAAATACCTAATTTGATATGTAGTGGAGGTAGCAAGACTTTTTAAATTGGAACAAGGGGCATGTGTATTACATTATCTGATCCAACAACTAAATCTTATGTGATCTCCCAATCATGTTTTTGGTATTGGTTCCCTTTATAACATGTATTCCACAAACATAAATATAAATCACGTATTCTTCGTATATCCACCTTGTAGTCCACAAAGAAGAGCTACCATTTTCAAATCGCAACATATACGCCATTTATGGCTTTCATAGTTTACTGCTTCTAGTAGATACTTCACAGATTCGTACGTTTCCTTTTTAAAAACTATATTAATACTATTTTTGGATGAAAAACTATCAAGAATTTGAAAAATTGTATGACAGCGCCACCTACCGTGCGATTTAGGTAAAAACTAATGTCAAAAATGAGTTCCTCGACCCAAAAATAGTTGTATACAAAAAAACCCACCTAAAATTGCTTTATTTGATCAAGTTTTAGTCAATTTTTCCCATACACAGGGTTGCCAACTTCAAATACGAATAAAAAAAAAACCAGACCTATAGGCCAAAAACCCAGTATGAGGTTTTGATATGGGAGTGATCAAGTTTCACTTCCAATTAGTTTCATCAATTACGGAGAGATGAACCCTCATTTTGTGTCACAGTGTTATTAGGAAATGACTAAATTGAGGCTTAGAGGCTTAGGCAAGAATGGCACTGAGCCACTCATATAATCCCCCAACTCTTTACCGACCAAAGGTACAAAGTTCAACATGGTCCTTACGAGCCAAATCTTGTGCTGGCAACATTATTTCAAACAACTCGTAAAAAACTACTCGGTATAACGAAGGCGCCATTTCGGCAAATCACTCTCATTTTTTTTATTTGAACTCTATTGGCAAAACCATCGTGAAAGCAGTGTAAATTCGTAAAAAAATAAAATTCAATCAGTTCGGACAAAAAATCGTGAAGGAAATCAACATTAAATAGACATTGGTCAAGTGACAAAACAAAAATATATTAAAAGTTTTGGAGAACGAAGTTTCAGCAACAACAGCAGTTAAAATCGCATTTCAGCACAGGTCGCAATTAGCATCGCAAGAAAGGCGACAACAACAGCAAGAAGTACATACATTAAAATAGTAAGGTGGATTCAACGAGGGATTGCAAAATATATAAGTACCTATTCATACAAAAAGTTCGTAAGTAAAAAATAAGATTACAAATTGCAAATAAAATCCAGAAAAATCTCGATGCAAAGCGCCGTTATTCACATGGTTTATATGTACAAACATATGAATATACAGTGGCTCACAGCTTATTTTATGCAGCGCATATCTCCAAATTTAAGGTGATATAACTAAGCGACTACTGGGAATTAAAACAAAATACTAGTATCATTAAAAATATTAAGTAATGTAGTTAAACAACAACAATTCAAATATTTATAAACTTATTTTTAACATAACTTAAAGCTTAGAAAACGAAAATTAGTGCATAAATTCTAGTCACAGCTTATTTTATGCACGAACTGCGTAACGGTACAGCGGCGCTGCGCATTTTAACAGCAATTTCTCTTTCTTTCATCTTTCGTTTGTTTCTGAAATGTGGTGAAGCTTAGGTTTAGTTTGATTTTGCTACTGCAATTGTCGCCAGCTGTGATTATTAAAATGGGTTCGCGCACGACGGTGGAGCAACGAGAATTAGTTATTCGCCGAGAATTAGTACATGCCTTACGACGCGGAAGATCCTCCACCGCAAGACAAGGTGAAAATACTGGTGGCCGACTGCAGCAGGGACCACTTGCTTATTGGAACGGACGCAAATGCCGACCACGTCCAGTGGGGAAGTTCCGACATAAACGCTCGAGGTGAGTCTCTTTTTGATTTTCTTTTAACGACTAACCTCGTAGTTTGCAACGTAGGTAATGAACCAACATTTATTACTAAAAATCGAAGAGAGGTCATTGACCTTACTATTTGTAGCGAAAGCTGGCGGGTTCTTGATGACCACTCTTTCTCTGACCACCGCTATATTGAGGTGGTTTTAAACCTTGCCGTCGAAACGGCCATTATGAGACGGAACCCACGTAGCACAAACTGGGAACTGCATAACGAGCTGTTTGATAGAGGTCTGCCAGAACTACCCTCTCAATGCCCCTCTTCTGTAGCGGAGCAAGAGGACATGGTTACGACATTCACAACGGCACTCTAAAACGCCTTAGAAAAGGCCTGCCCAGTACCAAAACCGCGAGGTAAGCATAAACCTTACTGGTGGTCCCGGGATCTGGACTCATTACGGAAATCCTGCAGGAAACAGTTTAATATAGCCAAAAACCTCGATTGTGAGAGTCAATGGCTTGAATATAAAAACAAACTGAGGGCCTATAAAAAAGCCCTGAGACTAGCGAAGAGAACTTCGTGGAGAAACTTCTGCACTGGAGTCGAAAGTGTCGACGACACAGCAAGACTTAGGTGCGTGCTATCAAAGTCGCAAACGGCCATGAGCTTTTTGCGGCGACACGACGGTACCTGGACCAGCTCAGAAGAGGAGACTCTAGAACTGCTCTTGGATACTCACTTTCCGGGAAACATGCATTGTGCTCCAATTGCACCTGCAACCAACCTGGCCGTAAATATACCCATCACTGTGGAGGGAGTTAAATGGGCGGTCAAGAGCTTCAAGCCATTCAAGTCCGCTGGACCGGACGGGATTATTCCCGCACAGCTAATCAATACTTTGGAGACATCAGCTAACTGGCTGTATCACATCTTCACGGCCTGTCTGTCTCTCAACCATATTCCGTGCTTATGGAGAAGCACAACGGTCATCTTTATTCCGAAGGCAGGTAAGGCCTCTCACTATGAGCCGAAAGACTACAGACCGATAAGTCTAAAGTCTTTTGCTCTCAAAACCCTAGAGAGGATAATAAATAACTACCTCACTACCACAATTGACAGCAACCATATATCAAGCTGTCAACACGCTTACCTCAAAGGTAAATCTACGGAGACTGCGCTCCACACCCTAGTCTCTACCATAGAGGCATCCATGGACGAGAAAGACTACTGTCTGGTTGCCTTCCTCGATATCGAAGGAGCCTTCAATAACATTAGCCCAGCTGCTGTTAACACCGCACTAACAGATCTGGGGGTAAACAGGTCCCTGGTGGGACTGATCGACCAACTACTCAAAGGGAGAAAAATTCTCTCATCTCTGGGGTCTGTTGATATAACACGATACGCCACAAGAGGCACTCCTCAAGGCGGCGTTCTCTCGCCTCTCCTGTGGAACCTAACAGTTAACTCGCTGCTAAGAGACACATGTTGGGGCAGCGGCAAGGTGGTGGCATATGCCGACGACCTGGCCGTGGCATACAGAGGCAAATTCCCACAAACCCTGTGCGATCTGATGCAGGCGGCGTTGCGAGAGATCTCAGTATGGTCCTCTCGCTGCGGGCTTAGCGTCAACTCCGAGAAGGTGGAACTTGTCTTATTCACTAGGCGATACAAAATACCACCGTTAATACTACCAGAACTAAACGGCATGCGAATTAATCTGGCCGATAAGGCCAAATTTCTAGGTGTAGTTCTGGACAAAAGGCTGAATTGGAAAGAAAACGTCATTCAGCGCAAAAAGAAAGCGTATATTGCATTATACACGTGCAAGAGGGCCATAGGCAGGAAATGGGGTCTTAGCCCCAAGATATGCAAATGGATTTACACGACTATCATAAAACCCATATTGCTATACGGGGTCGTCGTGTGGTGGCCTGCCCTGTGCAAGGCCTCAAACCTGAACCTATTAGGGAAGGTTCACAGGTCTAGCATGATCAGCATAGGCGGAGCTCTGAGAACTACTCCGAGCGAAGCTCTACAGGTCATTCTAGACCTCATTCCTCTAGACATAGAGGGTTACCGAGCAGCGGCGACATCAGCCCTGCGTCTACGGGAATCGTCTATCTGGATTACTCGGACCAAAGGACATTCCACCATACTAAATAATTTCAATTTTATTCCCGGAAGTACGGATCGCTGCGTGACTACTACAGTTACGGAGTGCGACTTTACGGTAAACATCCCCAGCAGGGAAGACTGGGTTGAGCCGGACTGATACTATGGCGCAGAAGACAGTATCTGCATATACACCGACGGCTCCAAACTAAACGGGAGAGTCGGTGGAGGGGTCTACTCAATAGATTGCGACTTAGAGCTCTCCTTCAGACTACCTGATCACTGTAGTGTCTTCCAGGCCGAAGTCTGTGCAATCATGGAGGCCACAGCCCGGATCGAACGGGACACTATCGGCAAGGAAATATTCATTTTCAGCGATAGCCAAGCCGCCATCAAAGCACTTGGCTCTAACTCGTTCAATTCTGAACTAACGCTAAACTGTCGCCGATCTCTTCAGGAGATGGCCAAGCAGAACTGTGTTAACCTCACGTGGGTACCGGGCCACAGGGACATTGAGGGTAACTGTAGGGCAGACGAGCTTGCTAGACAGGGTACTACCAAGCAAGTTCTTCCTGATAAAGAACGCTTGGGTATACCCTTTGCAACGTGCAGGCTAATACTAAACGAATTCACCTATCGACAAGCCAACGAAAGATGGCTTCAAACCCCAGGTTGTTTGATGGCCAAAAAGGGATCCAAAGAGATCCCGACAGATCTACACCCTAAGAAGGGCTGATATTTCCAAGATAATAGGAGTGCTAACTGGCCACTGTCTTATTGGGAGGCACGCAGAGAGACTGGGCGTGCCTTACCGCCGTTGCTGCAGGAGCTGCAAAGACGACGAAATGGAAGAAACTGTAGAACACCTCATCTGCAACTGCCCCGCACTTAGCGGCGTTAGACGTCGCTGCCTGGGTGCTCCCTTCCTGGACAACATTCGCCAAATTGCGAAGTATGACATCAAGGACGTGATGGCTTTCATCAAGTCTTCCAAGTGGTTCGAAGAGGAGGAGGTATAAAGGTGTCTCTATGTGGTATCACAACGGGCCTAATGTTACTGGCCTAAGTGTGCCTCTTTGGCAGCCACTTCAACCTAACCTTTTTCATCTTTTTAAAGATACTAGTATTTTTTCTTAGCTTCCGGTAGTCGCATAGTTATATCATCTCAAAGTTTCAAAGTTGGAGATATGCTCTGCATAAAATAAGCTGTGAGCCACTGTACGTATATACGAAGTCCCCAGTTCCGCTACCAACGCGTTCCAAAAAATTCCAACAGGTTGGAAACGGAGATATTTTCATTGCATACATACGTACATCCACAATTTTTAACATTTAAAAATAGTGTTAGACACCAATTCATTCCCTGCCAACCATGATCGGATAAAAATCTGGATAATCATTGAGTCGCGCTTACCAAAAAAGAGGATAAAAAAGTGGGTAATTTTGTTCAGAGAGGTTCACTTTTTACCCATGTTGAAAAGATTTTTGCGTGTAAGTGTGAGGCATACTTTTGGGCACTTGTCGTTTTCCATACAAATTCTAAAAATATGCGTTGGTGTTGGTAAAAATTTGTGAATTTTTGGAATCAGAGTTTCACCATGTGTTGACGCCAACGTCTTCATTCCCACAGTTTGTTGGAATGCATTGCAACGAATATGATACATCTCCAATTTCGTCTGCATTTTTGGATAAACTTGTGACATCAACGCACGCTTACGTTGCAATAAAAGCGTGCGACCGGAATACATGTTTATGTATGTACATATGTATATACCTACATCTGTATACACGTATATCATACAGCGTGAGAACGCTGTATGTTAATGATAATTCCTATTAGAATTTCTTTTGTATAAATAGAGCAACATTTTGTAAAATAAAGCAGTTGTAGTCAACAAGCAAAACAAACCACTATCGTAATTACTCAACATTCTGGTGACCCCGAGAACAATAATGGCAGCCTTCATGGACTTGGTAAATCAACAAAAAACAACAGGCAACAACATTCAGGCCATTATACGAAACTTCAAGAAGGACTCCGCTGCAAGAAAAGAATCGGCGGAATACTATAAGGAGCGGCTCAACAGACTTGAAAAGGAATGGGCAAACTTCGAATCCACAGACAATGAAATTCGCTGTCTAGAAAATCCGCCCTTGGAGCACGATTACTTCAGCAATGACTACTACAACTCGATTATGCAATTGGTCTTGGAGTATAGAGACATTTTCGAGACTGCGGCGGCTCAGTTCGCTCCAAAACAAGCTCAACCCAAACCTCAGGTGGCACAAACCCAACCTCAGATGGCCCAAACTCAGCCCCAGCAGCATGTTGTACTGCAATCAGAAGCAAACAGCTTCATCAAATTAGTACGCAGGCAAGGGGTAATGATGGCGTCATTACAACGCGCATTGGATGACACAGTTTCACCAAGATGCCAAACGGTGATTGAAAAGCTATGGGCAAATATCCAGGACATCCATTTTCAAATTTATGAGATGTTCGACGATCCATCTCATGAGGGTTACAATGAAAGCCAATTTTTGACCCTGGAGGAAAGGGTACGAGGGAGTTTCAAAGCGGGGGAAAGTAACCCGCAAACAATGCCATTCAAAAATCAATCGGTCACATTGCCGAAGATCACAATCCCAAAATTTGATGGCAGTTATCTTAAGTGGCAGGAGTTTTACGACTTATTCACACAGCTTGTCATCAGTCAACCACTTTCAAAGGTTCAGAAGATGTACTACCTGAAGACTCACGTGGTCGGGGAGGCTGGAAATCTCATTAAACATTTTGCCTCAACAGAGGATAATTTCGAAGCCGCCTGGTCCGTACTTCTGGAGCGGTACAACAACAAACGCCTACTCGTTAGTAAGCTTATAAACGAGCTCCTCAGTTCCATAGGAGGTTCATCAATGGACAGCATTAAGAAGCTGCATGACACTACGAAAGAGTGTCTGTTAGCGTTAAAAAATCTTAAAATAGATACTTCAACATGGGATCCACTGCTTCTGCACCTGCTATTGAAGAAATTGGACCAGCCAACACGTTTACGCTACGAGCAATCCTTGTTGAAACCCCGTGAAGTGCAAACAATTCAAGAGTTCCTGCAATTTCTTGAGAAACATTTCCAATCCATGGAAGCTATGGGTAGCAAAATTTCTATCCCTCATGCAAAGGTCTGCACTTCGGTTACGGCAAAGAATAATAACAACGACGCTTGCAGCCTGTGCAAAAAGGGAAGGCACCAATTATTTTCGTGCAGAGAATTTCTCCAACAATCTCCATCAGCGCGCTTTCAATTTATACAGAAACAGAAGTTTTGTCCCAACTGTCTCAAACCCGGACATTCTGCAAAAACCTGCGCACTTAGAAATTGTTTAAAATGTAACAAAAAGCACAACACCTTGTTGCATTTCGAGGATGCTAGCAAAGACACAACAATGTCAACCATTCCAGCGGAATCAACTGATTTGAAAACTGCCAAACCATTCACAATCAAAGCAACAATTTCAAACCAGGAAGCCACGTCACTAGCAACCTCCAAACTCTCACGAGCAACCACATATGTACTACTCAGCACTGCAATGGTAAAAGTCAAGGGAAATGGAACAGAAGTGCAGTGCCGTGCAATCTTAGATTCAGGATCTCAAGTGAATTTTGTTACTGAGAGACTGGTAAAGCGACTGGGTATCTCAACTAAGCCATCCTCCATTTCTATCAACGGCATAGGCTCGAGTAACACTAAGGTACAACACAGAGTCAATATTGCGTTATATTCCCGAATCAACACTTTCACCACACGGCTAGAGGCAGCAGTGTTACCTCATATCATATCCCCACAACCCTCACAGGACATCAATATCGAAGAATGGAAAATTCCAGCGAATATCACGCTAGCTGATCCAGTATTTAATCGTCCCGACAAAATTGACATATTGTTGGGAGCAGAATTTTATAACCAGTTGATGGCGGTGGGACAAATTAAATTATCCGAAGACTTACCCATTCTGCAAAATACGGTTTTAGGATGGATCGTTTCAGGAAAAGTTGGTGGCAACTACATCACAAACGCAACATGTGGAGTATGCACCGAAGATGACATCAATTTAGAAGCTGCATTTTCTAGGCTTTGGGAACTTGAGAAAGTTGCATCACGAGGAAAACAATTATCCACTACTGAAAAACAGTGCGAAACTCATTTCGCTCAAAATACAACAATCACTGAAAGTGGAAGGTTTATGGTCAAATTGCCGTTTCACGACAACATAGAGGCCTTAGGAGAATCGTATGGAATCGCATATAATCGATTCCTTGCCTTGGAACGCCGATTATCAAAATCTCCTGAGACAAAAAATCAATATATCAAATTTATGGAAGAATATGAGAGGTTGGGACACATGACGCAGGTGAAAATTGACTCCATCGGGAAGCCTAGGTACTTCATTCCTCATCATTGCATCATGAGGCCTGAAAGTCGTACCACGAAATTGCGGGTAGTATTCGACGCATCAGCAAAATCAACTTCCGGAATGTCCCTGAACGACCTCATGTATACCGGCCCTACAGTCCAGAGCGAACTGTTCACTATTTTGCTTCGTTTTCGTCTACCTAAATTTGTGTTCAGCACAGATGTGGAAAAAATGTATCGCCAGATGCTCATTCATCCGGAAGATAGAAAATTCCAACTCATCATCTGGAGAAATAATCCAAGTATGCCAATAACGCATTATCAGTTAAATACAATCACATATGGGACTAGATCAGCTCCATATTTGGCGACGAAATGCCTACAAAAAATTGCACAGGAAAATATGTTACAATATCCTCTCGGTGCTCAGTTTCTACATGACAATTTTTACGTAGATGACGGAATTGGTGGGTCAGACAGCTTAACCACAACTATTGAGATTCAACAGCAGTTAATACACATTTTAAAGCAACATGGTCTCAACCTACAAAAGTGGTATTCCAATAATGCACAATTACTGCAAAATGTTGGCATGGAGGACCAGGAAGTCGATGTCGACTTCGACAATGATGTTAACCAAACCATTAAAACCCTGGGCTTAACATGGATGCCCAAGATCGATCGATTTTGCGTCAAGGTGCACCTGGGAAGTTGCAGTGTAATCACTAAACGGTCAGTCAGTGCAGATATAGCCCGACTCTTCGATCCTTTGGGAATACTGGCACCAATAGTAGTCACTGCCAAAATCTTTATTCAAGATCTCTGGCAACTTAAATTAGAATGGGACGAAGCATTACCAGCCGACTTGAGTGCAAAATGGGCATCATTCCGGAGCGACTTAGAAAAGTTAAACAACATGCAAGTTTCAAGGCACGTGTTCGAAGGATACATTCCAACGAAAGTTCAAATTCATGTATTTGCAGATGCATCCGAAAAGGCATATGGGGCTGCGATATACATAAGATCAGAGCTGAACAACGGACAAGTAATCGTAAGGCTGTTGTGTGCCAAATCACGAGTAGCACCTTTAAAGCGGCAAACTCTTCCACGGCTGGAGCTCTGTGCATCAGTGTTGGGAGCTCAACTAAGCACAAGGATAAAGACGGACTTAAAGCTAGATGTTCCTACGTACTATTGGACTGATTCACAAATAGTCCTGGCATGGATTAACTCACCTTCATCATCGTACCAAACATTCGTAGCGAACCGAATAGCTACAATTCAGGAGCACACTATTTCTGAACAGTGGCGGCACATAGGCTCCAAAGACAACCCGGCCGACATTATATCAAGGGGATTACCGCCGGGGAAGCTTGAAAATTGCAGCCTATGGTTTTATGGGCCAAAAGTATTGCTTGGCGAAGAAGACACCTGGTCATCAACATATTCCAAGGCAATATCAACAATAGACGAAACTACTAACATGGAACGCAAGAAGCTGACATCAGTACCTGTAACAAGTACCATTGTTCAGGAAAGCATGCTTCATAACATCCGACATAATGGCTCTTTCAACATATTACAAAGAGTTGTAGGATACATGTTAAGATTCATCAATCGGACCCGAAAACGATCACAGCAATCGGGCATTTCATTAACAGTACTTGAACTAAAAGCTTCGCTTATGGTCATAGTTCGAAAAACGCAGCAGTTAGACTTCCAGGACGAGCTGAAGCAGCTCAAAGAATTCAACGTGGTTGGCAAGAACAGCCCATATCGCAGCCTTTCTCCGTTTCTGGACAACGGTGGCATCTTACGCGTGGGAGGTCGCCTACAAGAATCAGTACTAACGTTCGATGCCAAACATCCAATGCTACTTCCTTATAAAAATCCAATAACCAAGTTGCTTATTCAAATGATCCACAAAGAAAACCGGCATTGTGGACCCCAAGCACTATTATCTTTTACAAGGCAACGATTTTGGCCAATAAAGGGAAGACTATTGACTCGGTCAATTGTGGCAAACTGCGTTAGATGTAACCGAGCTAAACCAAGGCTGCTGGTCCAAATCATGGGTAATCTTCCATCAACAAGGGTAACTCCAGCACGACCATTCATCAACTCTGGCGTAGACTTCTGTGGACCATTCTCGGTTCACTTCAAGATTAGAGGAAAACGACCACAAAAGGCATATATAGCCGTGTTTTGCTGTTTTGCAACAAAGGCGGTACATCTTGAACTAGTAAGTGATTTAACGACTGCGGCTTTCATAGGCGCATTAAAGCGGTTCATAAGTCGAAGAGGACATTGCCTAAATTTATATTGTGACAACGCAACAAATTTCGTAGGGGCAAGAAACCAGCTGGCTGAACTCAACGATGCGGTGCACGCCGACTCTGCACGTGAATCCATCATAAATCAATGTGCCACAAAGGGAATCACATTTCATTTCATTCCACCTAGAAGTCCACATTTTGGTGGACTATGGGAAGCAGCCGTAAAATCGGCAAAGCATCTCCTAGTCAGAAGCACCTCGACAGCATCGCTGACTTATGAAGAATTGGACACGGTTGTCATAGAGGTGGAAGGCATCCTTAATTCCAGGCCCATCTGCCCAATGTCCGAGGACCCCAACGATCTTGCAGCTCTAACTCCAGGCCATTTTCTCATAGGAGAACCCATTAATGCGCAATTAGACACAAATTCTGAAACACAAAAAATGAGCCTACTAACCAGATGGAAATTAGTCTCCCACCTCAAGCAGGCCTTTTGGAAGCGATGGTCAAGCGAATATTTGACTGAGCTTCAGTCAAGGCACAAATGGAAGATCGAGCAGCAAAATGTCAAAATAGGTGACATGGTGATAGTAAAAGAAGACAGCTCACCAGTACTTCACTGGCCGCTAGGGCGAGTCGTCAATGTATACAAAGGAAAAGACGATGTGGTGCGGGTGGCAGATGTGAAAACCGCAACTGGTACTTGTAGGAGGCCAATTCATCGGCTAGCTCCCCTACCTATCGAGACAAATAGTGAGTCAGAAGAAAAAACAACCAGCATACCGGTCGAAAAAATTACATCAAAGAAAGAAATCCATTCCTTGCACAAAGGATTTGCTACGCTACTAATATCACTACTGATCCTCCCCATAGCTTTGGGAGCTCAAATTGAAAACAGGAGATTTGGGTCAAAGCTTGGCATTCACTTTGAGGGAATTGGATCAACCGCTATATCCTCATCGGAGTGGAACCTTATAATTTACTACGACCTGAAAGGATTCACAGCAGAACTGGCAGCACTGTCAAATGGTACAATGGCGTTGCGACATTTGTGTCAAGAGATGAAGCAAAAAGGCATATGCAACGCTTTGGTAAAGCACTTTGAACAGAATGTAGACGCTCTACAACTGGATGCCTCAATAGTGAAATCCAACAGGCAGAAAAGAGGTGCAGTGGACATAATTGGAAATGTGGCGTACTCATTATTCGGCATCTTAGACTCACAATATGCCGAACAAATGTCGAGCACAGTCACAAAAGTACAAGAAAATGAATCTCATCTACTTAACCTGATCAAAAACCAAACGTCTATTGTGGACTCTACAATCAACATTTTGAAGCAAGACCAAAATGCAGTTGCCAAAAAATTCAGCGTAATAGATCAGCAGATTAGCCTCATACTAAATGGAATGCGCAGTGACACGGATGAGAGACTCGAAGACAAGTTGTTTCAAATGTTTTCGTCGCTGGCAATGCAGCTAACGCTTATCGCAGGGAATTTGCAGATAATCCAGTCTTCTATTTTGGACGTTCTGATGGATTCTCATCATGGGAAAATAAGTCCTCTGCTCCTTACGCCCAACCAATTAAAACTTGAAGTGAGTAACATTAAAACTCACTTATCAGCATCATTGGAACTGCCGGTACAACAAGACGAGTTGTTAAAACTATACCAGCTCATGAAGGTCAAAGGAGGAGTCACGCAAAAGCATTTGGTGTTTAGTATCACTTTGCCGCTTGTGGAACGTGATAGATACGACCTATTCAACATCGTACCGATTCCCAACTTGACCAATGGTACAATGATTGAGATCGTGCCATGTGCCTCAGTTTTTGCAATCAATACGGCTCTCGACAAATACTTTCCAATGACGGTGTCCGAATTTCAATCATGTGTGGACATCAAGCCGGGCAGTTACATATGTCCAAAAGTTCAAATCCTTTATAGCCGTGGATCGGCCAAATGCGCATGTGAAGAAAATCTTTTCCGTGATGATACGCAATCAAAATGTCTACTACGAAAAATAGCAAACGACTTTGCGTGGATACCACTACGGCATGACAACCAGTTCATATATGCCACATCAGTTTCATCTCGTGCCACTGTGGTATGTGGAAGAGATATCACCGAGATCAATTTAAAGGGATCAGGACTGCTATCACTTCAACCAGACTGCATCCTTAAACATCGCTTTGTATCAGTTCACTCGCATCAGCTAATATCCAGTAGTCTGGCTTCTTCCTACACAAGGCTTGGTGAAATATCTAAGGTCGCTTCTGCAGAGCAACTAGAGCCCCTACTTCGGAAGCTGGACGACGTAAAATATATACCACAAACACAAAACCTGACGTCATTACAAGCCGAATTGGTCAATCATAATCTATTAGAGCTACCAAACAAACTTGATGCTCAAAATACTCATCATATCACAGTTGGTTACACAGCGCTGCTTTTAGTTGTGTGCCTTCTGGTGTTTATACTCGTCAAATGGAGATGTAAAAGGAAGCACCAGCAAGCTTTGCCCATTAATGCAGATCACTCCGAAAACGAAAAACCGACACCAGCCCCTCGTCATCGTCATGTAAATGAAGTTTTGGATTTTACCATTAACATTTAATCGAGCTGCGCTCATCGGGGGGAGGATGTTGACGCCAACGTCTTCATTCCCACAGTTTGTTGGAATGCATTGCAACGAATATGATACATCTCCAATTTCGTCTGCATTTTTGGATAAACTTGTGACATCAACGCACGCTTACGTTGCAATAAAAGCGTGCGACCGGAATACATGTTTATGTATGTACATATGTATATACCTACATCTGTATACACGTATATCATACAGCGTGAGAACGCTGTATGTTAATGATAATTCCTATTAGAATTTCTTTTGTATAAATAGAGCAACATTTTGTAAAATAAAGCAGTTGTAGTCAACAAGCAAAACAAACCACTATCGTAATTACTCAACACCATGGTTAGCCATGGTTGGTAGGGTCCTTGTTGGTACATTTTGTATACAGACATATATCATATTTGCTAAAGCCTCCAAATACAAAGACGTTATGCAAAGTTTTATTTTAAACATTCGCTGACTGCTCAAGTCCATATACGCTTTTGTTAAGTTTGCAAACGAGATTTGTATTTCCTTCCTCGAATCCTGGAGGTTGTTTCATATATATAATTTCATTTAAAGTTCCGTTTAAAGTGCTGACTTTATATTAATATGAACTACCGACATTTGCCTCGATCCAGCAATATTTAATAAAATTCTAAATGTTGTCTGTCGTACAACTGGTTCAAAAACCTATCATAATCCTCACCGTATTTTTTGGCTGAAACCTCTTGCTACAAGACGTGCCCATACCGCATTATTTTACCCACTTCATCACGCTTAATTCTATGGCCCGGTTTCACCAGCTCGACTTAACTTAGTTAAGTCACGATTTTCACTTTTTCAGTTTCACCATCTAACTTAACTAAGTCACAACTTAGTCAGCCTGCCAGCTGACTTATCCTCGACTAAGTCAGTGTTGCTGGCATTCGAAACCCATACGTCAGAAATGTTACTAATTTGCCTTGTGCACCGTCCCGTTGGAAACTTTGCCATGCATGACTTTAACGAGGTAAGCGTAGATGCAGGTTAACGCTTGTTTGGAGCATGCAACCATTACCAAACCATCGTTTTCAATTAAGCACTACTTTACCACCTTCCAATCAAAGGTCATTATAGCTGTGCAGTTGTTCTTTATTGTGCTGTGTTTTAATTGTGAAATTAAATAAACCTAACTATCTTTATGATCTTTATTTGTGATAAAAATAAGTGAAAAGACTTAGTGGTGAATTGTGAAAAATTATTTTGTTTGATTAATTCATACTTTGTGAATTTTAACCTTTTGAAATTAATTTACCTTAATTTTTTGTATTTGCCGAGTCCTTTTTGCATTGTGTATTTATTGCAGTTTTACTGGCTTAATTTCTTGCATTTGGTGTTTGTTTTTTTTCGTTACTTTTCTCTTTACTTTTATCACAGCTGTTTGCGTGGTTTGTGATGTGTTAGAACCGCTGACTCTCAAACTGTTCACTCCAAACTTTTAGTGTTGCATTTTGTTAACCTGCTTTTCAAACTTTTAGTAACAGCTTTTATTTTAACTAATTTCTTTCATTTCTTAAACTAATGTTTTTGTTTCTTCAATTTTATATCCTATTCTCTTTTCGTCATATATTTATTCCTACACAAAAAATGTCCTGTATATACTTTAACTGCCAAATAAAAAGCGAATCCGAACGCTACTTGTCTTGCTGGCTCTGTGATGGGCTCGGCCATATTAAATGTGCGGGTTTGACGGGTAGAGTTGCAGATTTTATTAATGATAGGAAGACGGGTGTACGTTGGTCCTGCTTAAAGTGCAGATCCACTGGTGTAGACCTCTTTAGGTTTTTTAGAGAAACTCGAAACACTTTCTACGAAATATGCAAAGAAATTTGCAGCGTAACAGAGAAGTTCAAACATTACGATGACTTGTTCAAGTCATTTAAGTGTTTGGACGGCTCTTCTGCTGTTAAGGAGAAAAGTATTAATTGTGCTAGTTTGCCTATTGCTCAGATCATTCCTGCACCTCAAGCCTTTGAGCTGATTAACTTGGCTTCGCCGGGTCCGGAAGCCTTGGCTCCTTCCACTTCCAAGGCTCCTAAAAGAAACCTTGCAGTTGAGACCCGTTCTATGTCCAGTCAACCAACAGTCAAGAAGCTGTTTTTAAATTAAAGCAGACGGTTTGATAATAAATAAGTTTAAGGAGAAAAGTATTAATTGTGCTAGTTTGCCTATTGCTCAGATCATTCCTGCACCCCAAGCCTTTGAGCTGATTAACTTGGCTTCGCCGGGTCCGGAAGCCTTGGCTCCTTCCACTTCCAAGGCTCCTAAAAGAAACCTTGCAGTTGAGACCCGTTCTATGTCCAGTCAACCAACAGTCAAGAAGCTGTTTTTAAATTAAAGCTGACGGTTTGATAATAAATAAGTTTAAATTTAAATACGATAGAACCGTATCATCATTTAGGATTGATGTTTTTCAGTCCGATTTTGATGCAATTTTGGATAGCTCTTTCTGCCACCTGGGGCTTTGGTTCGGGAATTTTTGTTTAAGCCCAATGCCCCAAATTCAACGAAGATCCCTAGTCAGAATATCGATCAGAATACCGATCCAGAAAACGTAAAGTAAATTCTGCCTTTAACATTTATTATCAGAATGTTAGAGGTTTGAATACCAAGTTAAAGGATTTCTATCTGAAAACGATACAATACTATTGCCGAACTACAATATTATTGCCTTCACCGAAAAGTGGTTAAAACCGCATGTCTTTGATTCAGAAATTTTTTGCGACGGATATCAAACGTATAGAAAGGATCGCTTGAACAGAGCCGGTGGTGGCGTCTTGGTGGCTGTAAGACCTTCATTACCATCTGAAGATGTAGATATACCCTCCATTGTAAACATTGAGTTTAAGTGCATCCGAGTCCTGTTAGGCAGCGGATAAATTTATATTGCTGTTTGCTACATTCCACCGTCATCTGATTTATCTGTGTATATGCACCACATTTCTCTTTTAAGTGGTGTTCATTCTATGTTAAAACCGTCCGATTCATTTATTGTTTTGGGGGACTTTAATCTTCGATTCATCTCGTGGAGCACAATTAATTATAGTATTGTGCCAATCTCGGTTAAGCTTAGTAACAATGAGTTTTTGGATGAAATTACCAACCTTCGTCTCAGCCAAATTAATGTTATCCCAAATAAGTTTGGTAAAGTTTTGGATTTGGTCTTCGTCGATGACCTATCTAAATTCTTTATAAATAGGTGCGATCCTCTAGTGTTACCTGAAGATGTTTACCATTCCCCTCTGGAGATAGTCTATAACCATAAGCAATGAGGGGAAGTGCATTAAGAAACCTTTCACCTCTAATATAAAATTTGATTTTGCGAAAGCCAACTTTAAAAAGTTAAATAAAGAACTATCTAAGATAATCTGGCCTCAATACAATGAGGATGTTGAGCTTTGCGTTTTACATTTTAATAATACTATTTATAATCTTTTCGAAAAGTATATACCTAAGCGAAACTGTGTTTATGATGAGCCGGCTCAGGCCTGGTTTACTAAAGAGTACATGAAAACGTTTTTACATTCAGATTATATACAGTATTCTATTATGCGTCATAGGCGGTCCCCCGCCTTACATAAGCAGACGCAAGTTGCTTGGCTTACAGTCCTTACATGCCCGAAGAATTTGCGGTGCATTGCTGTTCGTGTTTAAGCCAAGTACTAAGTTCACAGCCGTGAAATTCCGCCAGCAACATGCATTTTCCTTGCCGTGAAATGTTGCTAGCAACAATGAGAAGAAACGTCAAACTTAATAATATGAACTACCGACATTTGCCTCGATCCAGCAATATTTAATAAAATTCTAAATGTTGTCTGTCGTACAACTGGTTCAAAAACCTATCATAATCCTCACCGTATTTTTTGGCTGAAACCTCTTGCTACAAGACGTGCCCATACCGCATTATTTTACCCACTTCATCACGCTTAATTCTATGGCCCGGTTTCACCAGCTCGACTTAACTTAGTTAAGTCACGATTTTCACTTTTTCAGTTTCACCATCTAACTTAACTAAGTCACAACTTAGTCAGCCTGCCCGCTGACTTATCCTCGACTAAGTCAGTGTTGCTGGCATTCGAAACCCATACGTCAGAAATGTTACTAATTTGCCTTGTGCACCGTCCCGTTGGAAACTTTGCCATGCATGACTTTAACGAGGTAAGCGTAGATGCAGGTTAACGCTTGTTTGGAGCATGCAACCATTACCAAACCATCGTTTTCAATTAAGCACTACTTTACCACCTTCCAATCAAAGGTCATTATAGCTGTGCAGTTGTTCTTTATTGTGCTGTGTTTTAATTGTGAAATTAAATAAACCTAACTATCTTTATGATCTTTATTTGTGATAAAAATAAGTGAAAAGACTTAGTGGTGAATTGTGAAAAATTATTTTGTTTGATTAATTCATACTTTGTGAATTTTAACCTTTTGAAATTAATTTACCTTAATTTTTTGTATTTGCCGAGTCCTTTTTGCATTGTGTATTTATTGCAGTTTTACTGGCTTAATTTCTTGCATTTGGTGTTTGTTTTTTTTCGTTACTTTTCTCTTTACTTTTATCACAGCTGTTTGCGTGGTTTGTGATGTGTTAGAACCGCTGACTCTCAAACTGTTCACTCCAAACTTTTAGTGTTGCATTTTGTTAACCTGCTTTTCAAACTTTTAGTAACAGCTTTTATTTTAACTAATTTCTTTCATTTCTTAAACTAATGTTTTTGTTTCTTCAATTTTATATCCTATTCTCTTTTCGTCATATATTTATTCCTACACAAAAAATGTCCTGTATATACTTTAACTGCCAAATAAAAAGCGAATCCGAACGCTACTTGTCTTGCTGGCTCTGTGATGGGCTCGGCCATATTAAATGTGCGGGTTTGACGGGTAGAGTTGCAGATTTTATTAATGATAGGAAGACGGGTGTACGTTGGTCCTGCTTAAAGTGCAGATCCACTGGTGTAGACCTCTTTAGGTTTTTTAGAGAAACTCGAAACACTTTCTACGAAATATGCAAAGAAATTTGCAGCGTAACAGAGAAGTTCAAACATTACGATGACTTGTTCAAGTCATTTAAGTGTTTGGACGGCTCTTCTGCTGTTAAGGAGAAAAGTATTAATTGTGCTAGTTTGCCTATTGCTCAGATCATTCCTGCACCTCAAGCCTTTGAGCTGATTAACTTGGCTTCGCCGGGTCCGGAAGCCTTGGCTCCTTCCACTTCCAAGGCTCCTAAAAGAAACCTTGCAGTTGAGACCCGTTCTATGTCCAGTCAACCAACAGTCAAGAAGCTGTTTTTAAATTAAAGCAGACGGTTTGATAATAAATAAGTTTAAGGAGAAAAGTATTAATTGTGCTAGTTTGCCTATTGCTCAGATCATTCCTGCACCCCAAGCCTTTGAGCTGATTAACTTGGCTTCGCCGGGTCCGGAAGCCTTGGCTCCTTCCACTTCCAAGGCTCCTAAAAGAAACCTTGCAGTTGAGACCCGTTCTATGTCCAGTCAACCAACAGTCAAGAAGCTGTTTTTAAATTAAAGCTGACGGTTTGATAATAAATAAGTTTAAATTTAAATACGATAGAACCGTATCATCATTTAGGATTGATGTTTTTCAGTCCGATTTTGATGCAATTTTGGATAGCTCTTTCTGCCACCTGGGGCTTTGGTTCGGGAATTTTTGTTTAAGCCCAATGCCCCAAATTCAACGAAGATCCCTAGTCAGAATATCGATCAGAATACCGATCCAGAAAACGTAAAGTAAATTCTGCCTTTAACATTTATTATCAGAATGTTAGAGGTTTGAATACCAAGTTAAAGGATTTCTATCTGAAAACGATACAATACTATTGCCGAACTACAATATTATTGCCTTCACCGAAAAGTGGTTAAAACCGCATGTCTTTGATTCAGAAATTTTTTGCGACGGATATCAAACGTATAGAAAGGATCGCTTGAACAGAGCCGGTGGTGGCGTCTTGGTGGCTGTAAGACCTTCATTACCATCTGAAGATGTAGATATACCCTCCATTGTAAACATTGAGTTTAAGTGCATCCGAGTCCTGTTAGGCAGCGGATAAATTTATATTGCTGTTTGCTACATTCCACCGTCATCTGATTTATCTGTGTATATGCACCACATTTCTCTTTTAAGTGGTGTTCATTCTATGTTAAAACCGTCCGATTCATTTATTGTTTTGGGGGACTTTAATCTTCGATTCATCTCGTGGAGCACAATTAATTATAGTATTGTGCCAATCTCGGTTAAGCTTAGTAACAATGAGTTTTTGGATGAAATTACCAACCTTCGTCTCAGCCAAATTAATGTTATCCCAAATAAGTTTGGTAAAGTTTTGGATTTGGTCTTCGTCGATGACCTATCTAAATTCTTTATAAATAGGTGCGATCCTCTAGTGTTACCTGAAGATGTTTACCATTCCCCTCTGGAGATAGTCTATAACCATAAGCAATGAGGGGAAGTGCATTAAGAAACCTTTCACCTCTAATATAAAATTTGATTTTGCGAAAGCCAACTTTAAAAAGTTAAATAAAGAACTATCTAAGATAATCTGGCCTCAATACAATGAGGATGTTGAGCTTTGCGTTTTACATTTTAATAATACTATTTATAATCTTTTCGAAAAGTATATACCTAAGCGAAACTGTGTTTATGATGAGCCGGCTCAGGCCTGGTTTACTAAAGAGTACATGAAAACGTTTTTACATTCAGATTATATACAGTATTCTATTATGCGTCATAGGCGGTCCCCCGCCTTACATAAGCAGACGCAAGTTGCTTGGCTTACAGTCCTTACATGCCCGAAGAATTTGCGGTGCATTGCTGTTCGTGTTTAAGCCAAGTACTAAGTTCACAGCCGTGAAATTCCGCCAGCAACATGCATTTTCCTTGCCGTGAAATGTTGCTAGCAACAATGAGAAGAAACGTCAAACTTTGAGTGTCAAAAGAATAGAGATTCATAGAAATTTCAAGAAATGTCACTTTTCCCTCAATTTTAAATGGCATTGTCAATTTAAAAAGTCGTGAACAAATTTTGCTAATGTCATGTTGCGGTACATTTACACGCCGTTAACTGAGTACTACTTTGCCGTGGAATACAAGCCAACTTTCACGGCTACTTCACGACAAGAAATTTTGTATGGATTTTGACAGCTGTTTCACGTGAAACTCGATGTTAGTACCTAGCTTTAACGCGACTAACGATAATATTGATTGTGATGACCTAAAGGCTTTGTTCAACATTTATTTACCTCCAAGAACGCTAAGATCTCATCGCATATTTGCAGATTCAACCAACACGACTCTTTGAATGAACCGATTAATAGAAGTATCCGTCTTTGTAATAGCTATGCTAATGTAATGGATCTAAGCTCGAGTCTCTATACATTTAAATTGTGCTTGTTTACATTATTTAATTGATTTGTCTTTTATAAGAATGTGATAAACTGTCTAGTCTGTAAGATTTATTAATCAGTAGACTGAATATATAAAAAAATAAATAAAAAGTGTTATAGAGATTACATTTGCAAAATGAAAAAGCAAATTTTTTGCAACCCAAAATCATTTTATGGTTTTGTAAACTCTAAACACCAAGTAAAAGGGTTTCCTTCAACGATGAAATTCAGGGATGGCATCTCCAGCAACAACCTCGAGATAGCCAATTTATTTGCTCAATTCTTTAAGTCTAATTATTCTATTGCAATCAGTTCACTACCTAACAACTATCCATATCAACCACATTCAAGTCATTCAATCCATGTTCCTAATTTAAACTCGAAAGATGTTTTATTACATCTCAAGACCTTGAAGGAATCATTTAAAAATGGTCCTGATATGCTTTGGTAAAAAGTGTGCTGAACACATATACCAACCGTTAACCGAACTATTTAATCTTTCTTTACAGTGTGCCGTTTTCCCGGCTTCATGGAAAGAGTCTTTCCTTATACCTCTTTATAAAAATGCAGTAGGTCATCGATAGAAAACTATCGTGGTATTGCAAAACTCTCGGCTATTCCCAAATTATTTGAAGCTATTGTTACTAATTGCCTAACCTTTTCGATCTCAACATTAATTGCGAACTCCCAGCATGGATTTTGCAAGGGTAAATCAACAACAACCAACTTTCTTGAATACGTGTCGAATGGATTTGGAGATAATCTCAACACCGACGTCATTTACACAGATTTTAGTAAAGCATTTGACAAAGTTTGTCACTCTCTACTAATTCACAAGCTCGATCTGGTTGGTTTCCAACCGGGCCTCCCCCGCTGGATTTCCTCCTATCTCTGAAAGAACTCAAAGAGTAATTTTTAAAGATTCCGTTTCTAACATTATCGATGTATCCTCTGGTGTTCCTCAGGGCAGCTATCTTGGCCCGGTTCTGTTTTTGATTTTCATAAATGATTTCTGTACAACAATGAAGTATTCAAATATCTTGATGTATGCTGACGATGTAAAAGTATTTAAGTCATATGCGTCCGCGGAAGATCGGTCTTTGCTTCAAATAGATTTAAAGTACTTAGTTACGTGGTAACGTGTAAACTATATGCCGCTAAACTTAAAGAAATGTAAATTTATGTGTTTTTCACGTAGGGGTATACAGCCAGCTTCTTATGCAATTAATAACCACAGTATTGAAAATGTTAATGTTTTTGTTGACTTATGCAGTTAGCGAACGACGAGTTGCGGTAGCTGACGAGTTACCGTGTCAGCTGATCCAACCTATCTTATGAGAATCAATGTAAGCGATTACCGAAACCCGTGGCTGACGCAATACCGTACGTAAAAATCTGATTTTATTTGATTTTTTACGTAAAACCGTGTCAGCTGATTGCTCTCTCAAGCAACAGAGTTGCCTATTAATATGTTTGTATGCTGAGTATAGCCCGTTTGCAGTTATTACAAAAAATTCCTAAAACATGTTTCTAATATTATCAAAATAACGCGGAATTAATACTTAAAGTGGTAAATAATGAAAAAATTAACTAGGCATACATATTTAATATTAGTTGCGACCTTTTAAAAAGTGAAAAACTGTAAATTGATAAGTGAAAACTTGCATGAAAACTGATCGATGGCAACATTATACAAAATGTAAACAAATGTAAATAAATGAAAACAGCTGATTTACGTTGCCACTGCGGAATACAATAATCGCTCATACGTAGATGCGAGTGACCGCTATGACGTGCGGCAACTCGTTTTTTGGCTAACTGCGCTAGTAGGCGTAACGATGAACTGCAAACTTAGCTTCAGTCCGCATATTGAGGCAACAGTCAATAATAAACGCCTGCAACGAATCATCCGTTCGCCCTTTCAAGCCACTCGCATAGATTCTGTGTCTGGCTATGCACAACAATAATACGCACTGCATACATTGAGAAATGAGTGTTTGTTTTGTGGTTCGTTGTATGCTTAACTCGAAAGGCAGTTGAGTCGGTTGACAATTGATTCGAAAGGCAATAGTTTCGTATTCAGCTACAACCGTTTACTTACAGTTTGTCTCGAATTTTTTCCAAACGTTACACTGCAAGTTTCTCCAATGGTGCTTCTTTAAAAATAATTTCGCTAATTTCTTATGAAAATGTACGTAGGAATATTGTAAACAAAAGTTTATAATTAAGTGTAAAATTCAGGAAAAATCCGCGAATTATCAGGAAATATTTGAGATTGTTACTAAGAGTTTTTATAGTGTTTTCGAGTATGCAATTTTTTAGTTTATTGACTTTTAGTATGATAAGATATCAATCTTAAGCTTCTGATTTAACTATCCGATTTTTGGCATTTTTTTAACCGAAATGCTAAGGTCGATTTTTTTTATTGGCTAGAAAACAAATTGCCAAAAATCAGGTAATTAAGTTAGAGGCTTAACATTGATATCTTATTATACTAAAATTCAATAAACTACAAACCTGCATAATCTGAACAACTCAAAAAATCCCACTAAGATTGGAAAAACCGGTCATTTAAGAATCACACTAATGGTATTTTTCTCATGATTTGCTTTTTTTCTTTTATATTTTTTTTTTAATGTGTAAACGGAAAAATTAGTATGCATAAATTTTGCATCTTAGTACATAGAATGCGGACAATTTATATTTTTCAAGCGTATTTAGCATACCTAATCATTTTTTAAAATATATGATGTAAGGAATGGGGTAGTATTCCTTAAGGTTTTCTCGATACTAACTGCCGGCCAGAGCCACGAATGTCTACTTGGCGTCAAGATAGTATTGAGAAGCTCGACCTTCTCGCAAAATTAAATGAGTCCTAACTCCAACGTTGTACAATGCTCAGTATTATCTGCCAAACAGAGCCACGAATGTCTACTGTTGTCAAGGTAACGCTGAGTATTGTACGCAGTGCAAAGTAAAAGACGGGAGACAATTCAGTTTGATGTGCTTTATTTGCAAGTCGGCGGTCAAGTGACTGTTTCGCTTGCTATGCTGTTCCTTTATAGGCAAAGATCATACAAAGTACATAGGTGAGAACAATAACATTGACCGTTAGGTATTTTAGAACAAAAGTAATAACAGTGGTGGTGAACAATATTATGACTGCAACAAATTGTAAAACATAACAGTCTCGTCAATATAAAATGAACGTACATAAAATAATATTTACACGGTACAATGTTAGCAAGCAAAACTAAGTAGTTAATGAATATCGTATATATGTATAAATGCAATATAATCAGCGCCGTTACATCCTCTCCCTCTGACGCAGAAATCGTCCCGATGAAGCAGTCAGCATTCAATGTGCTTTCCTTGGTCGTAATTTTCTACCAGCAGTGGAGTTGTCTTCGTTGTGCTGTAATTCGCTATCACTACTTATTGGTTGCGTGTTGCTTGGTTTAGCTTGAGGCGTTTTGCTAGGGCTCCTCGTTTTCGGTGCGAGTAAATTGGGTCCACATTTGGGCCATCATATGGCGTTAAGTCTGAAGCGTGATGTGTTGCTATGGGGTGATCATTATCAAGCGAAGAAATGACATAACATGCTATACCCTTCTTTTCCATGATTCGATATGGACCATCTCGTCGTGTTGCAAATTTCGATGTTAGACCTTCGCTAGCGTTGCTTAGGACATGTGTAGTGACCAGCACTTTGTCACCAATATTGAAGTTTGGTTGCTGTCTTCTTTTCCGGTCAACTAAGCTTTTATTTTTATCTTGCTGCTTTTCTTGTATTTCCCTTGCCAATTTTAGGGTGTTGGCAAGCTTTAGCAAATGAGGCGTTATTTGTGGTTCGAAGTTTTCTACTTCGACTATGGCTTTCAGGTCGTGGTGGACTTCAAGCGGGCTTCTCAGTTCTCGGCCAAACGTGAGGTATGCTGGTGTATGGCCAGTACTTTCGCACTTTGCTGTATTCATAGCAAATCTTATTGAAGGTAAACAAGTATCCCAAACCGTATGGTTTTTGTTGACGTATATGGACAATTGGGTTTTTAGGTCCCTATTTTTCCTCTCAACTGGATTTGCCTCCGGGTGATAAACAGGTGTAAACGATTGATCAATGCCGAGGCAGTATGTTAGCTTTTGCATCACGGCTGATACGAACTGGCTTCAGTTGTCCGCGTGTATGCGCCTAGGCACGCCATATCTCAATATAATTTCATTTAGAATGATTGCTGCGCAGTTTTCCGCTGTGGCATCTCTTAATGCAAAAAGTTCTATCCATCTGGTGCAAATATCTTCGACTATGAGGATCCATCTATTACCTTTATTGGTGCGTGGTAAAGGACCAAATAAATTCATGGCAACAATTTCAAATCTTGTATTGCTACACACAGTTTGCAGTAGGCCAGCAGGCTTTAGGTTTGTCGGCTTGTATTTCTTGCAATCAATGCAGGACTTTACGTAATTTGCGATTTCTGTGCGCATACCTTTGCAATAATAATGAGGGCTTATGCGACCACTAATTGGCCATTCTCGGAATCTTCTTCCGAACAAAAACGATGTAAAACACCGTTGGTCATTATGTATCAGCGACTAGTATGCCTCGTGACCTCGTCTTCTTTTTTGAAAGAATCGATAATTTCTCTAATGTCATCGTCTTGCATCTGCGCGTTTCGAAACTCTGCCGCACCTTTCCGTGGAAAATCAATTTCGACCGCATGACACTCGCAGTGTACTTCTACGTGGTCCACAAGTTGACAAGGTGGGCGAGAGAGCATATCTGCTACCACATTCTGCTTGCCTGCAGTATAATCAAATTTTAAATTGTAAGTTTGGAGCTGTAACGCCCATCTTGCAAGGCGTCCAGTTGGCGTTTTTAGGCTAAACAGCCACTTTAACGGCTGGTGGTCAGTAAGCACTGTAACTTCAGCACCTTACATATAGCCACGAAACTTTTGCGTCGCCCATACAACATCCAATGCCTCGCGTTCTGTTGTGGAGTAATTTCTTTCTGCCGGGAGTAGCAGACGACTAGCATATTCAATTGGGTGCTCTTCTTCCTTCTCCCCCTGGAGTAGAACAGCTCCGAGAGCATAGTTACTCGCATCTGTTTTTAATACAAATGGCTTCGTTTCGTTGACTTGTTGCAAAACTGGTGGTGATGACAAAAGTTGTTTAAGTTCGTCGAAAGCTTTTTGCTGCTCTTCTGACCATTTCCAGGGCACGTTTTTCTTTGTCAAGCTTGATAATGGCTTCGATACTTCTGCGAAATTGGGGATAAAGCGTCTATGCCACGAACATGTTTGCAAAAAGGATACCAATTGCTTTAAGTTTTTGGGATTCGTTCGCTTTACGATGGCCTCCGTTTTTTCGCTATCGACTTTCAAGCCGTTTATTGTTAAAATATGTCCAAGGTATTTTACTTCTGAACAACAAAATAAACACTTCTTCCTATTCAGTTGGAAGCCAAAATCATTCAATCTTTTTAACGTAAGACGCAAATCTGTCAAGTGTGACTCAAAGTCTTTTGAACAGACAATTATATCGTCAAGGTATGCCAAGATCAAAATTTGCGGTAAACCAGAACGAAATTTATCTATCAGTGGCCGGGGCGTTTTTCAAACCGAACGGCATGCGGTTAAAAACAAATATACCAAATGGTGTCGTAAAAGCAGTTTTCTCTTTGTCTTTTTCATTCATTTTAATTTGCCAATATCCGGCTTTCAAATCAATGGTAGACATAAAAGGTGTGACCTTTGCTGCATGAAGCAAATCATCCATTCTTGGCAATGGGTATGTGTCCGTCACGGTAAGAGCGTTTAACCGCCGGTAATCTACGCAAAATCTTAGCGCTCCATCTTTTTTGGGGACCGGAAATGACCAAGGTGATTCACTTTTCTCAATTATATTATTTTTTAACATTTCATCCAGTTCAGTTTTAAGGTTAGCTTTCATAGCTGGCGAGATACGATATGGCTGGCATGAAATTGGTGCATGATCGCTTGTTTTAATGCGGTGTTCTACGTGCGCTATTGGCTTCGCAGCGTTTTCAAATATATCGCTGTGTTCGCAGAGCAACTTTTCTAAACCAGATTTTTGATTTTCGCTTAGATGTGTTCCTTCCTCCCTACGCAGCTTTATATCGAAGGAGTGCAATTCTATTGCGCAGCCAACCTTCTTTTCAGCTTTTTTGATTTTCTTCATAGGTGGGAACAAATCATTACTTTCAGGTGTTTTGTAACCCATTCGTACAGTATCTTTAAAAATATCATGAATAGCTTTTGGCGAGTATTCGTAATCGCTTTTAGAGGCTTCGCTGTTGCTTTTCGCAAACCAGGACATGAAGGAATACGCCTCATTGTGCTTGGCATTATGATTTCGCACATTTGTTGCTGTGAGCGTTAGGCCTTCTTCAGCTTTCGTAGACCGCATTTTAAATTCAAAGATATTATTAGGATTATCCTTAAAGTGCCATGTTCTTTGAGCTAAGTCCATAACTACACCAGCTTGTTCAAGAAAATCAATACCTAGCAACGTCCGGTTATTTTGAGCAGACGATAAGCATATAAAACGGATACGCTTATGTATATCGCTTGCCAATTGTCATATCGACGATTGTTGAATACACCTTTTGCTTACGAGGAATGCCATCAGCCAATAAAACTTCAGCAAATACCTCTTTGAATTCTACGCCCTTTTACTTAAGCTTCTCAAATAGCCTTGTACTAGCTACGCTCGTGCGTGCAGCAGTATCTAAATATGCTTCGCCATTTAACCCATGCACATTAATGTCTATGGTGGGTACATCTCTACCAACAATAGTGGTTTGAACCGAGTTAAAGTCGAGATTTTGAGGGCTATTTATCGGATTTTTCTTATTACAATTTGGGCATTTTGATCGATAATAGCCAGCCGCAACGCAGCCATAACAACTTACGGTGGTTTCTTTCACCTTTACCACTTTCTTCTTTTCATCTTCTACTTTTTTGTAGCAACTTTCAGCGGTATGGTTTTTCTTCCTACAATAGGTACAGCGCTCAGCGGACTTGACAGCGGCTTCGTCGATCTTACATGCTGTTTTGCCAACGTCATTGTTATTCTCAGCGATGAACAACTCGGCTTCTCTTGCTTTATCTAGCAGCTCATTATATTTAGCATAGTTGCCTCGCTAAGCTTTTCTTTTAGTTGTGCAAATAACTGCCTTTTTTACATATAAAACATCTATTGATTCGGCAAACCTTTGCTTATCTTGCGTGATTTCGGAAAATATACGCCAATCAGGTTTTGGTGGTGAAAATGCTTTTTGCAGAAGTTCGATTGCATCAGCAAAAGTCCTCGCCTCATTTTGAAGTCCCTGCCACCAGCTAGACGCATAACCCTCTAACAGCAGCGGAAAACTAATCAGAGCTCGGTCTTCGGTAATATTTTCTGCTTCTTTGTAAACTAATATTGTGGATATAAAATCTTCCACCTGGCTTACACCTTTTGCACCACTTAATCGCGCACTACATTTGCTAAATGTACCCCTAGGCTCTTGGTTGACATGCAAATTCCCTATTAGCTGACGAAATTGGTTTTCGGATAGTGTCACATTTGCAGAACTGTTGTTAGTATTCAGTCTATGATTTGCAGACGTATTAACATTAGTATTGGTAATAGCGTTTTGCACCCCACTTGCTGTATTATTTGTGCTTGCGTTTTGCCTTCCTTCCATGTCTGCAGTTTCGTTTAATCTTGGGCTTCTTCGTAGCATAGATTGCAGGCAACAACAACCACACACACACTCAACACAGCTTTCGCACGTATATGAATAGCAACAACAACACCGTAGCAGCTAACGCACAGCAAATGTTTTCGATTTCACTCTCTTCGCAGCACTACAAATTTGTTGATCGCCAAATATGAATAGCGCGTTGACCGGCAGTTCAAGCGCAAAAAAAATTATTTTAGTTGGGCGCCAATGGAAGCGCCAAAAATTATTTTATGTTGATCGCTTTCTTTTTAAGCGAATTAATTTATGTTTAGTTGGGCGCCAATGTAAGGAATGAGGTAGTATTCCTTAAGGTTTTCTCGATACTAACTGCCGGCCAGAGCCACGAATGTCTACTTGGCGTCAAGATATTATTGAGAAGCTCGACCTTCTCGCAAAATTAAATGAGTCCTAACTCCAACGTTGTACAATGCTCAGTATTATCTGCCAAACAGAGCCACGAATGTCTACTGTTGTCAAGGTAACGCTGAGTAATGTACGCAGTGCAAAGTAAAAGACGGGAGACAATTCAGTTTGATGTGCTTTATTTGCAAATCGGCGGTCAAGTGACTGTTTCGCTTGCTATGCTGTTCCTTTATAGGCAAAGATCATACAAAGTACATAGGTGAGAACAATAACATTGACCGTTAGGTATTTTAGAACAAAAGTAATAACAGTGGTGGTGAACAATATTATGACGGCAACAAATTGTAAAACATAACAGTCTCGTCAATATAAAATGAACGTACATAAAATAATATTTACACGGTACCATGTTAGCAAGCAAAACTAAGTAGTTAATGAATATCGTATATATGTATAAATGCAATATAATCAGCGCCGTTACAATGAAAGGTTTTCAAGGGAAGACAAAAGCAGAAAATAGCTACCTGGTACTGCAATCCCTCTTGCAAGTATGAAAAATCAGCACAAACCCGTGCTAATAAACACTATACATAATGAATTTCGGCCCTGGCATCTTTTTTTAAAGCCCTACCAAGCAAATGTAACTGCAATAAAAATAGAAATGTACAAATAGATATTTATCTATAGTAACTTTTTAGAAAATGTAACCGATTTCTGGTTGAATATGTTGTCTGTATGATTACACGCTATTTTATCTGCACAAAAATGCTTTTTACTAAATTTTTGCAGGCATAATTAAAACCAAAGAACTAAATTTGCTTAATCAGGTACATTTGTACTTATTTTTATTCCTTATAATGTAAGTACATATCAAGATATACATATCAAGTAATAGAGCATTGATATTGCTTATAGAAAAAATAAAATGCACAATAATAAAATTTGCTCACAACTCCTTCCAATTTAGTGTCCTCTTCTATTATAACTTGTTATGCTTAAAAAAAACAGACCGACAGCTACGATTTAATTGCATGTACCGAATGACGCAAGTCACTGGAAAGATAATAATAAAAGAAATAGATCAAACGACTCAACACGAGACCTGCTTCAACACTTGTTTTCCTTTGCTGTCGAGTGAGTGCTGATCGTTTGCCCAAGCGAATCAAAACAAACATAAGCAATAACACCGATTCACAGTGTGTGCATAGAAAAGCGAATCAGCTTGTGCAGTAGTTTAGTCAATAAGGCTAGAGGTGTTTTAGCTTTTGTGAAAAGGTGGTCAAAATAATATAGTGACCCTTATGTTACTAAAACTATTTTTACTCTTGGTTAGACCGATATTGGAATATGGCTCGATTGTGTGGAGCCCGCGTTATCAAGTTAATATAGATAAACTAGAATCAATTAAAAAACAGTTCTTACTTTTTGCCTTGAGAAACCTACAACTCTTTCTAGTCGTAGGGAAATGATTGGTGTAATTTTTATGGTAAAAGTAATAAACGGACTCATTTCAAGTCCATTTCTTTTAAATGAAGTTAAATTTTATATTCCTCCCGAGCTTCAAGACATTTCAAACCTATTTTTTTGAAGCAATGTAGAACCAATTTTCAATTGCACGAACCTTTTCAGTGCTTATGTGAAAAATAGTTATAACACTCATTCATGTAATTTTGATACTTCGGACTCGCTTTTTCCAATAAAAAAAATCTGTTCTTTCCTCTCTCAACAAATTTTTTTGTTTATGTTTATGTATTTTAATCTCTTATGTATGCACCTTATTCAGCTGATGAAGTTTTTCTCTAGCTGAACAGTTTGAGGTCTCGACGCTTAACAAACCTCCGCCTTTCAAACACTCGGCAAATTTGATCCGCGCGTTATGCGGATGCGCCCCTCGTGTCGGTTGGACGGGATGGTGGGTAATCCGTTGGGTTTATTATTGCGATCTATATATTCCTTGGAGCATTTCTATACATTACCATTTCTCAATGGGCACTGGTATGAAAAATACTACTAGATATGTATAAAACAGCTGACCGGGTTGTTGTGGTCAAAACTATTTAAGTTGCTAAGTTGGTGAAACCCAAAAGTAAGTTAGTCGCAAATCTAGGCTAACTTAAGCCGCGACTTAGTTTTAGACTTAGTCCCGCTGGTGAAACCGGGCCTATAGGTCCATTTACAGCTAACTATATTTGAAACTTTAGGTGCCTCTACCAAATCCCAAGCCTTCGATGATACAAGTGATGAATACTCCTCTTTCATTGCTGCAATCCAATCATCACTATGATCTGATTTTATCGCTTCGTTATATGTTTTTGGTTCTTTTATATCATTAATAACGGTGTAACCCAAAAGCAATGGTGGTCTACCTTTGTTGATCGGCGTACTATGGGTTCCGACTCCTGCATATCAGGGCTTCCCTCAATGGCATTATCAACTTCAAAATCTCTATTGTTATAATTTAAAGTATCCTGTTCAAAAGAAGTTTCACTTGAATGTTCTTCCAGCCTCTCTCCTAAACCGAATTCTGCGTCTAAACTTTTAAATGAGCTACCATCCGCAGACTGCATACTTCTTATTACTTCTTTCCTGCCTTCCTGAATTACACGATTCTGAGGCCTAAGAATATCAACAGATATTTCTGAACATTCATTTCTATTTAGTCTCAATAATGTTATCTTCAAAGTCTTCATCATCCACGAAAATCACATCTCTGCTATTAGTTATTTTCTTTGTCTTTGTATCCAACAATCTATAACCTTTCGCATGTTCATCATATCCTACAAATGTAAGTAAATTAGACTTTTTGTCCCATTTCATCCTTTTTTCTTTAGGACTAAAAACAAAAGCCTTTGAACCAAATATCACACCAGCGACTTTGCCTTCCCATCTTTCATAAGTGGTAGAATTAATAAAGCTAGTTGTAATACTTCCTGGACTTTGTAGCAGGCGTCAATAACGATGTACATTTATTGAGGGTATGGTTTGCTGAACATAAGCTAAGAGTAAGCACGAAAACGAAGATAATGTATTTTAGTCTACATCCAGCAACCGTCCCCGACTTAGCTATTATATTTCATGCCACTGCATGCAAGCGGTTTGCCCTTAATAGTTTATTTTGTTCTGGCAAATCTTTTAATTCGGATGAAAACTGTTGCTACAAGTGTTTCTCTATTGAACAAGTAAGTGATTTCCAATATCTGGGTGTTTCTGTTGACCCAAATTTAAGTTGGTCCACGCATATTTCTCGTTTGAAGTCTTACATGCGGTCTTCCACTCGCTACTTTTATAGTCTCAGAAAAATTTGCTCAAACGCAACTCTGAAGACTCTTTATTATGCTTTGGTCCAATCTAAGCTCCAATATGGTATAAGTTGCTGGGGCGGTGCATCTACAACTAAAATCCAGCCGCTTCTAGCTATTCAAAATCAGGGCTTCCCTCAATGGCATTATCAACTTCAAAATCTCTATTGTTATAATTTAAAGTATCCTGTTCAAAAGAAGTTTCACTTGAATGTTCTTCCAGCCTCTCTCCTAAACCGAATTCTGCGTCTAAACTTTTAAATGAGCTACCATCCGCAGACTGCATACTTCTTATTACTTCTTTCCTGCCTTCCTGAATTACACGATTCTGAGGCCTAAGAATATCAACAGATATTTCTGAACATTCATTTCTATTTAGTCTCAATAATGTTATCTTCAAAGTCTTCATCATCCACGAAAATCACATCTCTGCTATTAGTTATTTTCTTTGTCTTTGTATCCAACAATCTATAACCTTTCGCATGTTCATCATATCCTACAAATGTAAGTAAATTAGACTTTTTGTCCCATTTCATCCTTTTTTCTTTAGGACTAAAAACAAAAGCCTTTGAACCAAATATCACACCAGCGACTTTGCCTTCCCATCTTTCATAAGTGGTAGAATTAATAAAGCTAGTTGTAATACTTCCTGGACTTTGTAGCAGGCGTCAATAACGATGTACATTTATTGAGGGTATGGTTTGCTGAACATAAGCTAAGAGTAAGCACGAAAACGAAGATAATGTATTTTAGTCTACATCCAGCAACCGTCCCCGACTTAGCTATTATATTTCATGCCACTGCATGCAAGCGGTTTGCCCTTAATAGTTTATTTTGTTCTGGCAAATCTTTTAATTCGGATGAAAACTGTTGCTACAAGTGTTTCTCTATTGAACAAGTAAGTGATTTCCAATATCTGGGTGTTTCTGTTGACCCAAATTTAAGTTGGTCCACGCATATTTCTCGTTTGAAGTCTTACATGCGGTCTTCCACTCGCTACTTTTATAGTCTCAGAAAAATTTGCTCAAACGCAACTCTGAAGACTCTTTATTATGCTTTGGTCCAATCTAAGCTCCAATATGGTATAAGTTGCTGGGGCGGTGCATCTACAACTAAAATCCAGCCGCTTCTAGCTATTCAAAATCAGGGCTTCCCTCAATGGCATTATCAACTTCAAAATCTCTATTGTTATAATTTAAAGTATCCTGTTCAAAAGAAGTTTCACTTGAATGTTCTTCCAGCCTCTCTCCTAAACCGAATTCTGCGTCTAAACTTTTAAATGAGCTACCATCCGCAGACTGCATACTTCTTATTACTTCTTTCCTGCCTTCCTGAATTACACGATTCTGAGGCCTAAGAATATCAACAGATATTTCTGAACATTCATTTCTATTTAGTCTCAATAATGTTATCTTCAAAGTCTTCATCATCCACGAAAATCACATCTCTGCTATTAGTTATTTTCTTTGTCTTTGTATCCAACAATCTATAACCTTTCGCATGTTCATCATATCCTACAAATGTAAGTAAATTAGACTTTTTGTCCCATTTCATCCTTTTTTCTTTAGGACTAAAAACAAAAGCCTTTGAACCAAATATCACACCAGCGACTTTGCCTTCCCATCTTTCATAAGTGGTAGAATTAATAAAGCTAGTTGTAATACTTCCTGGACTTTGTAGCAGGCGTCAATAACGATGTACATTTATTGAGGGTATGGTTTGCTGAACATAAGCTAAGAGTAAGCACGAAAACGAAGATAATGTATTTTAGTCTACATCCAGCAACCGTCCCCGACTTAGCTATTATATTTCATGCCACTGCATGCAAGCGGTTTGCCCTTAATAGTTTATTTTGTTCTGGCAAATCTTTTAATTCGGATGAAAACTGTTGCTACAAGTGTTTCTCTATTGAACAAGTAAGTGATTTCCAATATCTGGGTGTTTCTGTTGACCCAAATTTAAGTTGGTCCACGCATATTTCTCGTTTGAAGTCTTACATGCGGTCTTCCACTCGCTACTTTTATAGTCTCAGAAAAATTTGCTCAAACGCAACTCTGAAGACTCTTTATTATGCTTTGGTCCAATCTAAGCTCCAATATGGTATAAGTTGCTGGGGCGGTGCATCTACAACTAAAATCCAGCCGCTTCTAGCTATTCAAAAATGCATCGTAAGGAAAATATGCAATGTGAACCGTTTTCACCACACCATGGAGTTGTTCAGAGATCTGAAGATTCTACCAGTTAAACACATGTACTACTATACAACTTTAAAGGTATTTTTTATACGAGGTGGGTATTTACATAGTCTGGTCTCGGATAATTATAATTTAAGGCGAAATTCCCACGGACTGGTAATTGTTCCGACAGCTCGTACAACCCACTTCAATCACTTTTTTTCTGTTTCCTTTAAAGTTTTCAATGCGCTTCCTGTATCTATACGTGCCATTAGGAATTTGCGTGAATTTCTATCCAAAGTTAAAACTTTTCTATTAGAAAAATCACACAGCGAAATCAAAAATTTGTTTAACCGTAGCACTTAGTAAATTTGAGCTAAATCTTTAAACGAATTTAATCCAAAACTGTTATTTCTTATTGCCTGTACACATCTTTTGTATAATTTTAAGTAATTTAAATTAATCATATTAATTACTCTCACCCCACACATATTTGTTAACATTTGTAAATGCTTTGTATATACAGTACTAGCTCTATAATCCGGACACCCTTAATGTTAGGGGTCGTCCGGATTATGGGGGTGCCCGGACTATAGATGATTTTTTTTTTTCAACTAAAATTCGTTGTTTTATTGAAATGAACATAACGCAATTCAGATATATTTATGTACATAAATTGCTTTATTAAACACAGTACAATCATTCTTACATATGTAATAATATGTACATCTGTACATAATCAAACATTTTTTTATTTTTGTACGTACTATTTCAAAAAAATTATTAACTTTGGGCTGCTGCGAGTTCGCCAGCAACATTTTATCTGCAGTTTCTTTAAATCGTCTTAAAACTAAAATATCCATAGCCGAAGCGTCAACATGGCACCATATTCTTTTTCAAACCATCATAATGATTTTCCTTTATCAAGGAGATCTAAAATTTCAAATTTTTTCTGAAGAACCAGGGTTTTATGAGCCATTTTTTTAAATTTTCCACTGCTCATAATAATAATGTTCACTCAATTCAGTTTGTCACTAAAGAATAAACACAAAGCGTGATTTATGCTGTTGCATTCCGTATACATATGTACATATATTGTTGTTAAAGTACCCCTATTTTACGAAAAACTCACGAAGCAAACTAAAAATTAAAATACATATGTATGTAAATATGTATTGCGAAGCAAATTTGAAAAATGTCCGGATTATAGAGTAAAAAATGTTAAACTGTCCGAATTATAGTGTTGTCCGGATTATAGATGTGACCGGACTACCGGGTGTCCGGATTATCGAGATAGTACTGTATTAATATATTTTAGTATATGGCGGCATTCGATACAAAATACTATATTTTACAGAATGCCCTTACTTTCCTTTCACTTAATATTAGTCTTTAAGTTACTATTGTAATATACACATGCTTGTTTTGAAAGAAAATGAATAAATAAATAATAATACGATTTTGCAGGTAGTTTGCTGTTAAAATTGCCTCGCCCCAAAATAAATTGGGCAATTCCCCTTCTGATAATAGACATTTCGCCATTACAACTAAAGTTCTATTCTTCCTCTCAGCAACACCATTTTGTTCTAGAGTATAATGTACAGTATATTGACGTTGTACCCCTTTACTATTACGAAAATTTCACCGGCACACAAAAAAAAATTAAGTAGAATGTGCATTTGACCGGATGTACCTACGGGTACGGATTTCGGTCCGCTGAATCCGAGTTCGAGGTCAGTTTGACCCGTTTATCTTCAAATTTCGATATAAAATGTTATCTGAATTGGACCAGAAGATTTTTTTTATCATGAAAACTATATTTTTGGGGAATTTTCGAGAGTCGCAGTAAAGTTTCGATTCATATTTAGCGGATGGAAATACATGAAAATCATGCTTAGTTTAGTTCCAAAAAATTTTTTATCATTAAAACTGCCGATTTTCATCATTTACGGTTTTTCGGAGCTTTCTCGAAATTTGAAGATAAACGGGTCAAACTGACCTCGAATTCGGATTCAGTGGATAAAAATACAGCAATCTGTTTGTCATCCCTTAATACATAATAACCGGAATGTCAACAGAGCAAATGTATGTATGAATGCGCGTTGATAATGGAATAACCGCAATTGTGGATGACCGTTTTTTTTAGTCGCAGACGCAGATGTATATGCGTGTAAAAAAAAACAGGCCTAATGTTGACAATTTTTCAGTTGACAAACTTTGACTTGCATGGCAGCTTCTTTGGCCTGCTGCTTTAATAAGTAAAGACCATCATGAAGATCAGCTAATTCGATTTCTTTGTCATCTTTTGTTTTAATACTTCACGATTCGTTCTCAAACTGTAAACTGATAAGCCCTTATTCAGTATTTTACTAACCAACAACAATTTTCCATGAAATGATGGAATGAAAAGTACACCTTCCACCTTCACCAAATATTTCTCTCCATGCCTGTTGTAAAGAGCTATTTCTCATACACCCTTTACCTTTAGAAACTACCGTTTGTCCATTTGTAACTATAACCTTCTCATGCACTGACTCGTCAATTGATTTGAACTCGTTTCTCTCTGAGTTGATATGACATGTCGCTCCGGAATCGATAACCCAAGGCTTTTTTCTCGTACGAAAACCCAAAACAGTAGTTACCCATTGGTTCATCAGACTTGACCTTTTTGACCATATTTCTGCTTCTTAAGTTTTTAAATTTCCAACAATTTTTCTTGGGATGTCCTTTTAATTGTGCTTCTCAACTTTTTAGTTTTAAATGCCGTATCACCATTAGTACTCACATTTCGCGAACATATCTCCATAAAAAATATCACTTCATCCATATTCCTGGTCTCCAATTGGCGCAACTATGAAATGACTGGCGAGCTATGTTGGACGGTCAAAATCGCTCAGGCGGTAAGATGGCCATTTAAAGGAGAGAAACCTTTTTGCAATTGTTTGACCCGTTCGTGAGATATACGGATTCAAAGGGAGCCATCTTTTTGGTTTTTTCAAATCACGGTAAATTGCACATATCTCAAAAACTGTACCATAGAATCAAAAATGAGCTCGATTTTCGAAATCAGTTGGTGGTTTTACATACGAATTTCATAACGGCGTCTCTGGTAAATTTTGGTCGTCGACCAGTGTAATTAATGTAATGTTTGTTTAATTCGATCCCCCTTACACAGCAACAAAAATGTAAACTCAGTTGTGTTTCTCTATAAAGAGAGTTTTTATTATTTAATATTGATCACAATTATTTACTTAAATAATTTACCTATAAAGAGAAACAACATTTAAAGCTTATAATTTATTACTTTTCCTCTGCACAATGATTTGCCCATTAACTTTTTGTATTTACTTCGTTTCTTTGCTTCTAATCGGTTCCCTTTACAAGTGTCATCTTAACTGTTAGACTATGTACCTTATGCCCCGAACACACTACACCATCTGCTTGCTGTGTTCGGCTAGGGTTGTATCATAGAACTAAACTAACTAGCAATTAAGTAAAAGTAGTTTACATCTCCCCCCTTGGGGATGAGATTTGTAAAATCTCTTGTATTAACTTCTATCTTCGTACTATCTAAGGTTTTATTCACGTGTATTGGAATTGGAATGGGAATAAGCATTGTGATATGAGAAAGGTTTGATTCTGGTTTTTTATGACCGGTATTTACTTTATATATTGAAGTTGAAATTTTCTCTAAAATTTCGTAAGGTCCTATTTTAATTTCATCCAATTTTTTTCTATTTAAACGATTCCCATTTTGAAAGTATACTTGATCACCCCAGGGCCGTGCGCAGAAATTAGCCTTGGATAAACATATTTGCTGATACAGATACCTAGACCCATACATTATAAATTTAAATGTTTTTTAACCTTTCTGAAACTGCATACTCTGATACCTAAAACTATACCCCAGAAAATTTTTTTGGTTGTACACATTTTTCTGTATTTGATAGAGAATTTTTGATATGATGGCATATCCCAGCTAACTAAAAGTGCAAAAAAAGACTTCTTTCGGAGCCATAAAACGCTCATTTCTCAGAGCTTTACTCTCCAAAATGAGCTTCTTTCGGAGCCAAAATGGAGCAAAAAATTGCTCTGCGCGGGCACTCCAACGGAGTCATAAAAAAGAGTCCGAAATGAGTCCCATTTCGATGAACTTGAAGCGTTTTTTGACTATTTTTAAATGAACTGCGGAGCCTTTTATTGGTGCTTTTCTGAACCTTTTTCGGAGCCTTTTATTGCTCCATTCTGAGGGTTTTTTGAGCCTTTTCAGACGCCTTTCGGAGCCCTTTATTGCTGTTTTTCTGACGCTTATTTGGGGTCGTTTTTTATTTCTTTTGGGTCATAATTTCTTTGCGCAATTTTTCACTTCTAACTATTCTGCCGTCACCAATTCTGACTTTCTAAAGTATCCCTATGAGCTACATGGGAACAATTTAATTAATTGTCCAACTATATGCGCCAATGATGTTCTTATTTATCCGAAAACCTTGAAGGAATCTTTTAAATGCGGTCCTGATAGGATTCCTACATGCTTCTTGAAGAAGTGTGCTAACAATATTTACCAACCCCTTACCAATTTGTTCAATCTGTCACTAAAGTGTGGTGTTTTTCCAAAAGCATGGAAAGAGTCCATTCTTCTACCGCTTCATAAAATCGGAAGCAAGGCTTCTATAGAGAACTATCGTGGCATAGCAAAGCTTTCTGCCATCCCAAAAGTGTGTGAAGCTATTGTTGCCAATCAGCTTACGAACCCTATCTCTACCTTGATTTCCGACTGTCAACACGGGTTCTGTAAGGGAAAGTCCACCGTTACAAACTTACTTGAATCACTCTTTTCTTATTCATATCGCTAGATCTCTTCTTAGCCATCTTGGCCCGATTCTTTTCTTGTTGTTTATAAATGATATTTCTACAGTAATATAATTTTCGAAAATGTTAATGTATGCCAACGATGTAAAGCTTTTTATGTCATTCGCATCATTTGAAGATAGCAATAAGCTTCAATCACATCTAAATACACTAGTTACTTGGTGAGATTTAAATTATATGCCGCTTAATCTAAAGAAATGTAAATACATGCGTTTTTCGAGAGGAATATCACAGCCAGTTTCCTATACAATTAACGGTGCCCCCATAAATTCAGAAAGAAAAAATTCAGAAATTCTGTTTTTCAGAAACATTTGTTCAGAAAACACTTTGCAGAAACAAAAAGTCAGAATGAAAAAGTCGGAAAAAACTTTTCAGAAACAAAAAGTAAGAATGAAAAATTCAGAAAACTTTTTTCAGAAACAACAAATCAGAATGAAAAATTCGCAAAATCTTTATACTTCTTTTTGCGTTTTCGACATGGTTCACCTCCAGCTGAAAATTGCTGAAGTTTTGTGACAGTTAAGGCCTACTCGTTCAACTACTAATAAATTAGCTAAAAATATGTAGGGGTATCAAAAGACGCGTTTTGACCTCGGTATCAATTCTGCGAACTCGAAATTTAATTTTTTTGTTTTTGCAGTTAAAGTTCAGAATTTTCTGTCATTTTCATGTGGTTGTTGTAATCACAAATTACCCTGTGAGAAAAGAGTGGGAAACGTGGCACGCGGAAGGACATCACCGTGCCACGGCTATGGCAACCACCCGGAGTTGGAATGGCGTAGCCCAGTGTTATTTTTTGAAGCGCGGCCGAAGGCCGCCTACGCGGAAAGGTGTTCTGCACATAAAAAATATGGATCGGGCCCCTAAATCAGGATTTGACCTGGGTCATTTTTTGGTTTTTTGTTAATAACTTTTCACTAAAACAAAAAAATTAAATTTCGACTTCAGATCATTGATACCGAGGTCAAAACGCGTCTTTTGACACCCCTGTCATATTTTTAGCTAATTTATTAGTAGTTGAGTGCCAAAGGAAACAAATACCGTAACTTATCCTACTAAATATGAACAATGCGTTTTTGGAAAGCTATCAGACGGCTGAAAAAAAGAATGTAGAAGTAAAAATTCAGAAGTCAAAATTGAGAAAGTAACCAGACGGTAGAAAAAACATTAAAGTTTGCGCAAAATTTAATGTTTTTTGTGCCGTCTGGTTACTTTCTCAATTTTGACTTCTGAATTTTGACTTCTAAATTTTTGATTTCTGAATTTTAACGTCTGAATTTTAACTTCTGAATTTTGGCTTTCTAAAAAAAGGGTTCTGACTAATGTTTTCTGAAAAAATGTGTTTCTGAATTTTTGTTTTCTGTATTCTTGGGGGGAACCACAATTAACAGTTATAGTCTTGAGCAAATGTATGATTTTGTTGACCATGGGGTTACTATGGACTAAAAACTCAGTTTTAACTGTCACATTAACGTAACAGTCAATAAAGCTAGAGGCATTCTAGCATTTGTTAAATGATGGTCTAAAGAATTTAGCGACCCTTATGTAACTAAAACTTTTTACTACATTAGTCAGACCGATACTTGAATACGGTTCTATAATTTGGAACCCACGTTACCAGGTCCACGTGGATCGCTTAGAATCAGTTCAAAAACAATTTTTACTATTTGCCTTAAGAGATCTTCACTGGGATCCCTTGTATAATTTGTCATCGTATACGAGTCGCTTAAAACTAATTAATCTTCACAGCCTTTCTAGTCGGAGGGAAATGCTTGGAATTGTTTTGATGATTAAATTACTGAATGGTTCAATCACAAGCCCGTTTCTTTTGAGCGAAGTGAACTTCAATGTACCTTCTCGTCCATCAAGACATTTAAAACCACTTATCTTGAAACAGTGCCGAACTAATTTTGAACTAAATCAGCCTTTTCGTTGTTTGTGTCAAGATTATAACTCTCATTCTGGTACGTTTGATATTTCAGACTCACTATGCAGCATAAAAAAGTCAATTCTTTCTATCCTAAATACATAGCAACAATTTACTTTCATATCCTTTTATTCTTATTTTTATTCTTTACAATAACTATTCGCTGTCAACTAATTATTTATTAATTGTGTCATCTATTTTTTATCTACCTTACTTATCTAAGACAGACATATGGTTTCTGTACCACAATGTGTACTACAATGAAAGCTTAGGAAACCATGTAATAGCATAGTGACACACATTTGGTTTTCTATGACGTTGGCACTTATCAGCTGATTAAACAAAATAAAAAAACAAAGTTCAAAATAAAAAAATTAAAGAAAAATGAACTCAATGAAAACTCGAAAATGCGTGCTCCTTTGCCAGCTGCGTGTACATCTTTGCATATACATTTTTATGTGCTCCACGCAGCTCATGGCTAAATTGAGCCCACACTGCAATAATTTTTTTTAATTGCGTCGCTTCCAACGTACTTTTTTGATTTTTTTTTCCATTTCTGATATAAATTTACTGATTTTTTTAATTAATATTTTTTGTCAAAATGACATAAAACACCTGATTGTGACAGAGGAATTGGCTGTGTTCATTGCACCGCAACGTAGTACAATTAGCAACTCCACTCAATTTCAATGGTTTCTTGCCTGCTTTCATGGTACGGAACTCCATATGCTTTCGAACTAAATTAGGAAAACTGGCGACACACACATGGTTTCCGGATTATACTATTCTATGTACCATATGTCTGTCCTAGGTATTAGCTGATGATTTTTTCTCTGTACCTGAGCAGTTTTAGATCTCGACGATTAACAAACCAAAGCCTTTCAAAGACTCATCACGAAAGAACAATGCGAGCGTCATGCGGATGCGCCCCTCGCGCCGGTCGGGCGGGATATGGTGGGTAATCCGTTGGGAATTATTATTATTAGTTATTAATATATGTATATAATAAAAAATAAGGTTTATGGAGTTTTATTGACACTATTCGGAAAACATGAAATGTGCTATGTTTGTTTTCCACAGATTATTGATAAACGTCCATGAAAAATGCGATCTTTATCTTTTGTTAGGTAAAATAAAAAAAACCTCAGAAAATGTTAGAAAACATTCAAATAATTGAAGGTTGTCGCTCATCTGCTCTACAAAGTTCATTTTCTCACAATTCCCTTTACGCCTACAACAAAAAGGTTAAGAAAACACTAGAAATCTTTCATCTGTTAATTAAAACTGCTCACTGTTTTCATCAGTAAAATTTAAAAAAAATGCCCATACGCTACACAACTTTGTAATTTCGGAAAGCTCCAAGTGCAATTCAAAGTGCCGGACTTATGTATTGGCCAACCTTATTCTTTGCAACTTCCAAAAATTTCTTCTTCCGTAAAATTATTTTAACTAATTTTGTCAAAAGTTATTAGTCAAGATTCAATACAAGATTTATAAACTGTATTTTGAAAATTTTTGCAAAATCATTGCAACTTGGATTTGGCCATGGGGGGTATAAGCTTTTAGTTTCAGTTGAAGGCTGTCTGTAATGGAATCTTGCAAGTTAAATTTCACTTCTCGGCGTCCGATTGAGCTGAAAGTCTGCACCGATGTATAGCCCCGATGACAATGCAATATTATGAAAAACATGTAAGGAAGTCTAAGTTCAGATAAACCGAACATTAAATACCCAGCGTTAGTTTTCAGAAAAAAGAGGCGTGGTTATCATCCGATTTAGCCCATTTTAAACACCAACCTACCTTGGCCAGAAAGCAACCTGTATGTAAAATTTCATGCAAATATGTCAATTTTTACTCAAGTTATCGTGTACACGGACGGAAATGCCTCAATCAATTCCTCTTTTCAACCTAAGAACTTTCATACTTGGAACTCTATATCTAACTCCATTATTTTGCGCCGTTTCGTAGCACCGTTATGTGGACAAAATTATTTATAATACCCTTGTACTAGTACTAGTACGCTGGGTATAAAAATTTCCGATAGGTGCCGCGTAGGTCGCTATATTTTGAAAAATCGCATTTATTGTCCGCTTTGGCTGAAATTCGGAACATGTATTACTGCCATGAAAATAAATATTTCCCAAAAAAAAAAAAATACTTAAATTTCATATTATGGACCGATTAGGCTGATATTTTACGTGTGTGGTACTTAATTAATTTCCATATGTTTAAAAAAAATTGGACCCGCTAGGTGGCGCGGGAGTCGCTCTATTTATGAAGTTCGAAGGTCCGTTTTCGATGTCGTTTAATTCATTTTTCAACGCACTTCCCGTTAAGGCAGGATCTTAAAATATTTATATACATTTAGTTTTTTACGCCAACGCAATATAACAAAAAAATAATTCCGATAGGTGGCGAACGGGTAGCAATATTTCTTTTCCACAAATTTTGTTTTCGATATTGGACCAACTTCCCGTTGAGCTGGCGTTTTCAAACTTTCACCATCGTTCAGGTTTCCCGGACAATGCATTATAAAAAAAATCTAAAATATTATTTTATTTACAAAAATCGATAACCTTTCTTGAGTTTAGTCGTTTAGAGTTTTGAGAAAAAATTTATGAAAATCGTTAAACGGTTTGCACCGGTTCACTAGTGAAAATGGCTTATGGTGATGCCGTTTCATCAAAAAAATGCACAGTTTTGTTACACTCTTCAATATTGCGTGTTAGTTTGCAAAATAAAGATAAAACGTCAAACAGAATATGTGTTCGTTTCATAAAAATGGGCATTTCAACAGTGTAAGAAACTCACACTTTTTACCCTCAAAGCTATGAGAGGGTAGCTGAATACACTGAAAATCAGCTGACGAAAATTGTATTTGACAGATGAATTTGGTGAATAATTTGTGTTTTCCAATGGGTGATAAGCGAAACCTAATTATTTATTTTTTTACTTTTGGCGCGTGCAAATCAGCTGATTGACTTATTGGGGCAGTGTTTTTTGTTCGTTTTATCGATAGCAAGTTCATACAAGGCGGGGACATTTGTACAGTGTTGAGTGCAAGAGTGTAAACATGGTCACCGTGCAAGTGTGTATTTTTTGTACTGAAACGAAATCACCATTAGAATCGGCCTGATTTAAAATTGGCATGATAACCGTAAAAGCGTGTAAATGTGGAAAATGACCCAATGCGTAATGGCCGCGTCACAACCAAGTTTCGCATGTACATGCATTTAACGCAAACTTATGCGTCACAGAGACTGCGGCGCAATCCACTATTATGCCAATTCTAATCCAATAGAGAGAGAATCCGCAAAGTGAGAAATTGTTTTGAATCGACCTGTATATAAGATGGGCAAAATAAGATATGTAAAATGCTTCTTCTTATGCTTTCCATGCATACAAAGTTGAAAGCTGACAACTTTTGTATGACAGATGTCGTTCGTGATGCGCGATGTGTCGTTCTCTACTTAAATGCACACGTTCAACTTATCCGTCAATGCACCTTGTTGCGGCAAACATTGATTGTGACGCCGCTATAAAGCTAAATAGACTGCGGGTGTTTGTATGCGTAACAACAGAGTGGACGGATACGGCAAAACAGAATTTGCCAAAGAACGTAAATGTACAAAGAAGGTCCAACAGCGAATGCGATGGAAACTGTCAAATCGATGGTAGGTAATTCACCACTGTACCTACGTTTAAATTACATCAATTTACCGAGTCTTAATTGAATATTTACACAAAAAATTGTAGTTGGAGTTACGAAAACGTCTAAATGTTTATTTTGATTAAAAATAAAAATGCGAATAGCTTTAAAACCCGCGATTTAAACGCACATTTCCCCACGCTTTTATTATATATATATATATATATATATGGCGCGATATACAACAGTTATATCATCAACCTCCTAGGAGATTTTTGCGCCGAGCTTAGGCCGACAACACTACCTCCACACCACGGTGGCCGCCACGCTTTTATTATCTCTACATATAATAAAATTGTAACAGGTCAATGTCTGTACGGTGCAGTGAAATAACGCCCGGGGAAATAACGCCCGTGGGCGTTATTTCCCTTTTGAAAAGGAAATAAAGCCCGCGGGCGTTATTTCCCTTTCAAAAAGGAAATAACGCCCGCGGGCCTTATTTCCTTTTTTCGGCGGGCGTTATTTCCCTTTTGAAAAGGAAATAACGCCCGCGGGCTTTATTTCCTTTTCAAAGGGAAATAACGCCCACGGGCAAAAAAATATTTCGGGCGTTATTTCACTGCCCCGCCCGATCCATGTTTTTTCTGTGCAGAACACCTTCCCGCGAAGGCGGCCTTCGGCCGCGCTTCAAAAAATAACCCTGGGCTACGCCATTCCAACTCCGGGTGTGTGCCATAGCCGTGGCTACCGCCACGGTGATGTCCTTCCTAAACATAGTTATAATTTGCAAACTGAAAATGTTAGCTTTGCTGTGCCCATAACTTGCTCCGGCGCTGTAAAATTATTTTTCAAAATGAAAATTAGGCCCGCGGGCGTTATTTCCCTTTCAAAAAGGAAATAACGCCCGCGGGCGTTATTTCTTTTTGTCAACGGGCGCTATTTCATTTTAGAAAAGAAATAATGCCCGCGGGCGCTATTTCCTTTCAGAAAAGCAATAATGCCCGCGGGCGTTATTTCCTTTTAGAAAAGAAACAAAGCCCGCGGGCCTTATTTCCTTTTTTCGGCGGGCGTTATTTCCCTTTTGAAAAGGAAATAACGCCCGCGGGCTTTATTTCCTTTTCAAAGGGAAATAACGCCCGTGGGCGTTATTTCCCCGGGCGTTATTTCACTGCCCCGTCTGTACATGGCAGATATCAACAAAAAATTGATTGAAGGGAGCATTATTAAACGAGTAGAATCCAAATCAACCAACTTTTTAATTTTTGTGTGTCTGTCTGTCTGTCTGTCTGTCTGTCTGTCCGTATGTTTGTGGCCGTATCACTCTGAAAGTACTGAATGGAAATGAAAGAAACTTAATTCGTTGGATTGCTAGATACTCAACTTAAAATTTAAGATATTACTTTTTTCGATATCTCAACCGGTTTTGGAGTTATCGCCCAATATGTGGACCAGGGGTGACCAAAAATGTCTTAGTACAAAATGGATGTCAAACGAAAGGTGTCAATGAGTGCTGTAATATGCGATGTGATCAATTGAAATATCCCAAATGGTTCCGGAGATATCTTGAAGTTATCGACGAATATTTGCAAAAAAATGTGTTAGTACAATATGGGTATCAAACGAATGGTGCCAATGGGTACTGTTATATGCGATGCGCTTAATTTAAATATCTCAAATGGTTTCAATTATATATCTTCAAAAATTTCGGACGGAAAAAGAGAAGGGTGGGTAGGTGCCATGTACAGACATCGACCTGTTACAATTTCATTATATGTAGAGATATGTATGTATTTAAAATTTCGAAAACTGGCCCAAATGTATTTTTTAATTGTTGTTGTGAACTATACAATCAAGTTATAGCAAGAAAGTCGAACTTCGAAAAAGTGCGTATAGGCTATAATGATTAAAATCGGACTCAGTCTGTTATAAGTTCTGATACGCAGCGAAGCAAGCGGGCCTTACTAGTTATTAATAAAATTGGGACTGTGGTGTAGACTAGAAGATTTAATAACTCAAGTTTAAAGTTTGAATGTTAAAAATATATAATCATGTACAATATGGAATTATTTTATCGCAGACGAAGAAGCCTAATTATCGTTAAAGGTTAAAATAAACTTATAAAGTATTATATTTCTTTACAGTGAATTTATTTTTTACTTTTTAGTTAATTTTATTAAACAATAATAAAAGCTTATTTTTAAAAAAGTCCTTTAATTTTTTTCATCATTTATTCTACATCTAATTTTATTTACCAACGTTTGGTTCAGTCTTTCTTTTAAACAGTTTGAGAATGGTGCGTTTACCGCAGTAAAAATAATTGGTATGTTCGATTTTTCTGAAATCTTTTAAACTCTGTAGAATTGATGCCTGGTTATTGGGCCGTTAAAACCATACCTATTTCATGGTGCTCTAACACTTTCTTAACCAATTTTATAAAGTCGCTCGCGTATACGCATATAGCGTGAAGTGATCCACTAGTAAGTGTAAATATTTTTTTGTTGATCGCGAACCCCCAAATCCGCCTATTGTGTCTATGGACACGATCTCGAATGGAAAAGTGGCAGGACCTAATTCAGATAACTGCCCGTACTTCTTTTGTCCTGTTGATTTATTCTTTATGCATATTGCACAATTATCACACATTTTTTTTTATTTTTTGTTAAATTTCTTGCTGTATAGAATGGTCATGTCTTGCGTTTGTTTTGTACCAATATGGCAATAGTATTCATGCGTGTTTTTTATTAATCTTATGCTAAATGGTTCAGACAGTATAATATATATATATATCTTTATATATATTTATATTTATATATATATTTTTTAAGTTGATGTGGTTTTTATGTCGTAATTCAACATTTTCCTCTTGATCTTTTTGTATGTCATCTAGTGTAGCCAAATTTAAAACCTTTAATTCTTCATCATTATTTTCGTGTGACTCTAACACCGGATTTCTACTTAAGCAATCTGCTTCTAGGTTATATTTCCCTGGAGAGTATTTGATCTCAAGATCATATTGTGGCAGGTAGTATGTTAAATCCCCTAGCTCTTCATATGTTCTAGCTCTTACATTCATTTTTTCTAAAGGTTTATGGTTTGTGAAGACTATGAACTTTCTCCCTATAAGCCGATGTTGCCAGTATTTTACTGCCTCTTTTATTGCAAGGCATTCTAAGTAAATAGCTTTTTTTTCTTTTTTGTACTTCATTAAGTTTCTTGGAAAAATAGGCCTCGGTGTATATGGTCAAAAACGCGGGAACGCGGGTTACAATTTTTTTCTTTAAATCACTTTCCAATTCCAATTACGTACATTATGTAGTATTTAAAATAGTAATAAATAAATAAATAAATAATAAATATCTTACTTTTCAAGCTAACTGTTGCACCATCTCTATTTCGATATACACACAATCATATTTTATTATCTCATCTCTAAGATGTCATCAACTCATACTTCTTCTTTCCTTTTTTACAATTGACTGCAGAGCAAATCACTTGTCTTTTCGGTAACCTCGAAACTTGAATCAATATAAATTAACAAATAAATATATTTACGATATTGATTGGAAATATAGTCTAGTTTATTATTGCCCTTATATCCAACAATTGGTAGCAGAGCAAGGTTTGGGCTTTAAACACAAAAATGGCTACTTCCACGCATCATCGCATCGAGGCACTCACAAAAGACAACTATGACATGTGGTGTCTTCAGGCACAGGCAGTCCTAATAAAAGGCGAATTATGGGATTACGTAAGCGGCGTAAATACCCTAACACCTGCAGCAACTGCTGAGCAACAAAAAGCATTCAACAAAAAAGATATGATGGCAAAAGCCGAAATTCTATTACTAATTTCACCGCACGAGCTTAAGCAAGCAAAAGGATGTTCAACATCAAAGCAAGTATGGGAAAAATTAAAAGCAAGCTACCAGAGCACTGGTCCTGCGCGAAAAGCAACTCTACTAAAACAGCTAATACTGAAAAAAAACCGCGTGTAGCCAGTACACGTGAAAGAAGTTAACTTCTTAAATTCAGAAATAACGAAATATGAATAAGGTGTATTCGAGAATTGTTTAGATTCACAATTTCTTACTTCCGGGAAGTGGACCAGGGAACCGATCCATTCAAAAATATCTTATGCATTGTGCGTTTTGCTTCAAATTTGGTAAGTGGGTCGAATTATGCCTAAATTAACAGGGGCCAATACGAATGGGATATAGAGGAAGAGGGGCGGGGTAAAAGGAAAGCGGGTAATGAAGAGAAAAAGGGGGGAGATAGAGTGAAGGCGAAGAAAGATTGGAAGGAGAGTTGTAAAAGGGGGGGCAGTGAGCTCGCATTTAGACAGGACGTCTGCCTCTACTACATATATAATGTATAAGATTGAAATATTGTATGTGTGTATATATGCATAACTTATGTTGCGTTCTAAACGGATTGACCGATCATAACCAACTTTAGAACAGAAACTGAAAACCATCGATGAATTAAGAGGGATAGGGGAAAAGGTGCGGCCACCTGACATACAAATGGGATTTTTCATGTTGCATATCTCTAGAAGTATTCATGCTAGGCCGCTAAAATTCTACAGAGTTATATGAGTATTATGAAACCACTCGTATAAGGATTTGAAGAACGGACATAATTGGTATCAGTTCTATCGACTTTATCAAACTTACCTACCTAATTTCGAGCTATTCCATGGAATGGAACCAATTTCATCCATTCACGGAATATGTAATTCGACCTAAGGCATGTCTCAATCTCAAGGGGGCGAATAGAAATTTTTGTCAAATAGCATCCGCGCACGCATTTTTTCTGCGTGCCTGGTAGAACGAATTTATGCGCCGGTATAAAATCAAGCCATCCGAGTCTGAGGATTGAATTTTATTGATTTGGGGGGACATTCCAGTTCTAATGTACTTGAATTAAATTCTTACAAAATCCGAAGAATTATTTAAAACTATAAAAGATGGTGATGAACACCGTAGGCCAAACTAATTGATTTTTAGATGTTATATGCAGTTGTGGTTTGGACGCATACATAAAGCCACCTTAGGTCCATTTAATATAGCTATTTACTCAACATATTATACTCAACATGCATGACAATAACAAATGAGTTGACAATTGCAGCAACAAAAATCAACTATGTACATAATTACTGTACTAATCTAACCAGCACCAAAGGCAATTACCCTGCAGTGAAACATCAAACTAGTCAGACAACATACTAGTATTCAACTACAATTTTCTGGTTGAAATCATACCAGTCAGGAAAAGTCTATTCCATACTAGTATTCAACTACAATTTTCTGGTTGAAATCATACCAGTCAGGAAAAGTCTATTCCATACTAGTATTCAACTACAATTTTCATCTTCAAATTGTTCTAGTTTGAAAAAGTTCAAACTCTAATTTCCTTATATGCATTCTTTTAACTATGAAGTTATTAAAACAAAGTTTGCTTTTAGTTTTTATTTATTTTTATAGCTATTATATGCATTTTTCAGTTGCATTGACCTTTTTCAATCAAAATTTTAAAATATCCTTCCTTACGGCTATGAAATGAATTTAATTTAATCTGTTAGTATTTTAATTAATATTTAGTACTAGCAGACCCGGCAGACGTTGTTCTGCCTGACCAGTGACTTCCCTAGAAATACATTTTCAAATATTTTTCCATTAATTTTTAACATTTCATTTATTTAAAAAACATTACCATATTTTTACAATGTAATCATGAGTTTATTTTCGTATTTTTATTATATCTACAGGTTTCGGTCCCTTTTTGGATTAGAAAGGTTCAATCTTTTTCGAACTAGTTTGATACTAGTCCCACTGGGCTGAAATTTTACTAGTTCATTTCATTCCATTTTGAACTACTATGAAACTGGTATATTTCAACTATATGCAAACTAGTATGTATATACTAGTAGATGACTGGTATGTTCTGGTCGAAATCTGACAATTGAAATGTCGTAGGACATCAACATTGTAAAAATACATTGGTTATATGAAAATATGACAGTTGGCTGATTAGTTGGGCTCAGTGCACATACTAGTTGTAAAGTAGTTTTCAACTAGTTGGTTTGATTGCAGGGTATGTACAGCGTGTGTGTGTGTTGGTGTGCACCATCTAGCGTCATCTGGCGTTTTCAGTGCCTGTTCCTAACACCTTTTCAAGTTTGGCGTTTCTAGTGCCATCTACGCAGCAGTAGATTTCAAAGACAACAACCAATATTCTATTTCCGTTGCATAGTTCCCGTTATATCATCTATTACAATACAATTTTCTCAATTTTACTCTCAATAAAAACTTCATATCGCCGCCTAAGAAGTTAACTTCAAAAAGCTGCAACTACAGATGATGCAAGAGAGCACCTAAACAACTTCCTAGATATTGTGGACAAATTGGCAGACATGGACATAAAAATCAACTCCGAACTGATAAGCATTATGATGCTATAAAGTCTCCCGTCAACTTTCGAAAATTTCAGAATAGCTATTGAATCCAGGGAAACACTTCCTAGTCCGGAAGAGCTGAAAGTAAAAATTATTGAAGAAAACGATGCGAGGAAAGGTAATCAAAATAGTGAAGGCGCATTCTATATAAAAAAGAAAAATAAGGAAACTTATTGTAAATCATGCAAAAAGAAAGGTCATTCGATAGAAAATTGTTGGAGTAAAAAGAAACTCAGCAAAAATGTCGGCAAAAGCTTCAACATAACATCCACATGCATGAACATAACCTCCCCAGGCACATGGTGTTTGGACAGCGGGTGCACTTCCCATATGTGTTCGGAAGAAAGCAACTTCGACACACTTAGCGCTGAAACTGGATCACTGAAGTTAGCATCAAATAGACACACCGTGAGTATCGAAGGGAAAGGTAAGGTTTCACTCAACATAAACAACGAGAAATATAATTTACTCGACACCCTATACGTACCCACTCTAACAACAAACTTATTGTCCGTGGCAAAAATTACTGAAAAGGGAAACAACGTTATTTTTACAAATGATAAAGCGTTTATCAAAGACAAGCGTGATCATACCACACTTATCGCTGAAAAAGAGAACGGCCTTTATTGCACAAAAACAGAAAAAGCAAAAATTATACACACTACTAAAAGCAACATTGAATTGTGGCATCGAAAACTAGGACACCTAAATGAAAACGACTTAAAAATGGCAGCGAAGAACAACCTAATAAAAGGTGTGACAATAGGCAACGAAAATTTACCAAAATGCGAAGTCTGCATAAAAGGTAAGATGACCCGATTACCGTTTACTTCCTTGAAAGGCATAAAGTCAAGCCCGCCATTGGAGATAATCCATAGCGATGTATGTGGCCCTATAAATGTCGATTCTTTAGGTGGAACCAGATATTTCGTCACATTCCTAGATGACTTCACAAAATATTGCTGTATATATTTTATCGTTCATAAAAACGAAGTACTCGAAAAGTTTAAAGAATACCAAAATGAAGTAGAAAACGTTCACAATAAACAAATTAAAAATTTGCAATCTGATAATGGCACAGAGTACTGCAATCGCAATTTTGATTCTTACCTAAAAGAAAAAGGCATTAAGAGACGGCTGAATGCACCATACACGCCACAACAAAACGGGCAAAGCGAAAGAAAAAATAGATCGCTGCTGGATAAAGCGCGTTGCTTGATGATAGAGGGAAACATACCACTAAAATTATGGGCAGAGGCGGTATATACTGCCAACTATTTACTTAACAGAAGTCCTGCGAAGGCTCTAAAAGGCAGCACACCACATGAAAAATGGACCGGACGTGTGCCCTCCGGAAACCACCTACACATTTTTGGTAGCAAATCGTTCGTATTAAACAAGCACAGAATGGGTAAGTTCACACCAAAGGCTACAGAAGGTGTTTTTGTTGGTTACGCACAAAATGCAAAAGGCTTTCGTATATATTTACCAAATAAAGAAAAATTTTAATAAGTAGAGATGTCACAATAATTGACAAAATGCATTACCGGATGCATGCTATCGAATGAGGTAAATACGATAATCTCCTCTGTAGGTCCAAAATAAAAAATCAAACTGGCATAGATTGGGTTGAGCCACAAAAAGAAAATAAAAACAAATATAGTGCAGACATTGAGTTTGCACCACGCTCCATACCAAACCCACCAGCATATGAAGAAGAAATTTCGGAAAATCATGATATCCACGAAACCGAATCTTATCAAGGTGGAGAATCCGAAATCGAAGTAAACGCGCAAAGCGAAAATGAACCATAAAACGGTAGAGAAACTCAGAGACCCATTTGAAATCGAAATCCACCTGTTTGGTTAGACGACTATGTAACCGATCAGGAGCAAACATCGGACGAATATCAAGAAATGTCAAATTTTTGCGAAAGCAATCTGGATGAGCTAAACTACATGTGTGAAGTCGACAAATTAGACAAAGCATGGCATGAAGCTATAAAATCAGAAATTAGAGCTCACATAAAAAATGGTAAATGGGAAATAAAAGATAAAGAAAATGAAAATAATATAGTAGATTTCAAAATCATACTAAAAGACAAAGGAGACATCAAAAAGGCTCGACTTGTTGCACGCGGTTTTTTGCAACGACCAGGTGTAGATTATAACGAAACTTGGGCTCCAGTTGCAAAACTAAGTTCCCTTAGACTAATGATGTCAACCGCCGTACAAGAAAACCTTAAATTGCATCAATTAGACGTGACTACAGCCTTCCTAACTGGGCATCTAGAAGAACGCATAGTAATGAAAAAGCCAGAATATTTAGAAAAATATATCGCAGAGATTTTAGCTGACGAGAGCGAAAAGAAAGACTTAACTTGCTACCACAAAGCAAACGAAATGCTAAAGCAAATTAACTAGTCGCCAAGTGAAAAAGTATGTGTCTTAAAAAAGGCCCTATACGGACTAAAACAGTCCGGGCGCCAATGGTATAAAAAGTTAGACTCCGAACTAAAGAAGCTTGGTTTCATTTCATCAATAGCAGATCCCTGCATTTACGTAATGCGGAAAGGAGGAGCAAAGATACTCCTTGGGTTATATGTCGATGACATAATGTTGGCATATTCCTGTGAGCAGACATTCGAAATAATCAAAAGAAAATTGACCAATATTTTTGAAATGAGGGACATCGGCCCCGTAAAGGATTTCATCGTTATTGAAATAAATCAAACAACCAATAAAATAATATTGAAATAGCAAAAATACATCGAGAAACTACTTATAAAGTTCAATATGGAAGAATGTAAAAGCTGCGCCACACCAATAGAACCACGTCTAAAGCTAGAAAAACAAACAAAATGCGACGACCGCTTGCCATAACAAAACCTGATTGGATGCTTGATGTTTTTAGCAGTAGCAACGAGACCAGATATAATGTTCGCGGTAAGTTACCTTTCACAATTCAACATTTTAAGTCTGCAAAACGAATTCTAAGGTACCTAAAAGGGACAATGGAAACTGGTCTAACATTTGACAAAAATGCAAATACAGAGCTGATCGGATATGCAGATGCTGACTGGGCAGCTTGCACCATAGACCGAAAATCCTACACCGGATATTGCTTCATGATGTCAAATGGCACTATCAGTTGGGAGTCGAGAAAACCAAGGACCACAGCCATGTCCACAGCAAAGGCCGAATATATGGCATTATCAGAAGCTGTAAAGGAGGCGCTACATCTTAAGACTCTTCTTGCACATAACTGAACGTAAACAACAAATAATTTCCATTTTAAATGACAACCAGGCGGCATTGAAACTATGCCAAAACAACGTTATAAGTAACAAAACTAAACATATTGATCTTCGAATACACTTTTTGAGAGAACACATACAAAACTGAACCATCACCGTAAAATACATGGATACATCCAGTATGCCTGCAGACATCCTAACGAAGGGAATATGTGGACCTCGTCACCAGGAACTGAGAAATGAGCTGGGGTTATAATAATGTTGTGAGGAGGAGTGTTGCACCATCTCTATTTCGATATACACACAATCATATTTTATTATCTCATCTCTAAGATGCCATCAACTCATACTTCTTCTTTCCTTTTTTACAATTGACTGCAGAGCAAATCACTTGTCTTTTCGGTAACCTCGAAACTTGTATAAATATAAATTATCAAATAAATATATTTACGATATTGATTGGAAATATAGTCTAATTTATTATTGCCCTTATATCCAACACTAACTATAACTTTACTTTGTTTTATATCTTTTTATCCACTATCTATATTCTTCAAGGAGGGTGAATGGTAACGTTAAAGACCCGTATACTTTGAATAGTAGACTTGCCGGAAAACTTTTTTTCCAAAAGTTAAAATAGTTTTAGTTTCTTTCAACCTTGATCTTGACTAAAATGCTTTTTTTAAGTTTTTTAGTTGGCAGGATGAGCTTAATTTTCCGTAAGTGTGACCTTACTACGTAACTCACTTCTAAATACGGTAACATTAAAGACCACTTAAAACTGGCTGTATATCGAAAACAACAAAGAATTGAAGAAAAGTGTATAAGTATAAAATATAGCCCTTGGGGTTAGTTATTAGAATAAGTAAAAAATATTTAGCTTTTGTTGAATACTTCAGAAATATAAACATAAATAAACGTATTTCTGTAACATTAAAGACTAAAATATTGACCATATGTGTATTGGTAACTTTGGATCAAAAATTGCTACAACAGGCTGAGAACAAAGTAGTGTTTTCATCTCTTCGAATGATTATTGACATTTTTCCGATCACACAAAGCTTTGATCTTTTCTGGAAAGGTTATGCAAAGGGTCCAGTGTTATAGAAATATTTGGTATGTATTTAGTGTAAAAGTTTATTTTCCCTAAAGACTCTTACATTTTTTCTTGTTTTTGGCACCGGGAAATATCTTATTGATACCAAATTATCTTTTAAAGGGCTAATTGAATTCCCTTTGATAATGTGACCTAAATATTTAACTGAATCTGCTGCGAAAGTGCATTTCGATAGTTTTGATCTGAAGCCTTCTTTCGATTTTGCTTCGAGCAATAATGATAAATGTGACATGTGTTCTGCGAAAGATTTTGAGAAAATCAGATTGACGTTTGTATAATTAACTGCGACTTCACTAAGCTTATGTTTTCTTATTATGTTACTTAAAATTCTTTGGAAAATTGCTGGCGATGTTTTCAAGCCAAAGGGCAAACACGTCCATTGAAAATGTCCTTCTTGTGTTACGAAAGCTATTTTATGTCTGTCCTCGGTTCTTAATGGAATTGACCAAAACGCCGAGTTTAGAGCAAGCGTTGAGAAAAATTTACAGTTTCAGATTCTTCTCCAATAATTTTGTAATTTGTGTTTCTATTTCTTTCTTATCCTCAATCGTGCATTTATATGGTCTATTACTACAATACCTATCTATTAGAAGATCTATACGTGCCTCGTAATCTTTTACTATACCGATGTCATATTTGTCTTTAGCGAATAAAGGTTCATATTTTTCTATGAACCGAAATGTCGCAATTATCTGTATCGAAATGTTCGTTAAAATTTATTTCGCACGGCAGTTCTGAGACTTTGCTTCTACAAGCTGCACATTTTTGGGATATAATCAGGTCTTCATGTTGTCTTAATTTGAATGATTTTATGCAATCTAATCCAATCAGAAAATCGTAGCTACAATTTTTTTCATTTACTACAAAAACCTGTATTTCTCTTTCAATGTCAAAAATTTTTGTTTTAATATATATCATTCCATCAGCCTTTTTTGTACCATTGATCGTCTTTAAGTTTGCAGCATAAAAATCTTTATTTTTTGGTTTTAAGCGTTATAAACGCGAATTTACTAAAGATACGTTCGAACCAGAATCTTAAATTCCATATACTTCAATAATTCCATTTATTAATAATTTAACTTTGATCAATGGTGGCACTACAAGTTTTTTGGATCCATATCCTTTAAATCCCATTCGAATTCATTATTATTAACATGTTTTATCTCTCTTTCATTTCTTTGATTTTTAAACCAGCATGTATGGTACCGAGTACCTCTGTTTTCTTTTTCGCAAATTTTGCATGGTTTTTTCTTTTGAAATGTTTCTTTTTCGTTCTTCCTATCTATAATTTTTTTGATACTAAATGTTCAAGTTTTCTAATCTCACTGTAAAGCCCTTCTGTATTAGCTCTTTTTTCTCTATCTATTCTGTCGGCTATATAATGTGTCCTGTGTCAATTGATTTTCTTATCTCTACATATAATAAAATTGTAACAGGTCAATGTCTGTACATGGCAGATATCAACAAAAAATTGATTGGGGGAAGCATTATTAAACGAGTAGGACCCAAATCAACCATTTTTTTAATTTTTGTGTGTCTGTCTGTCTGTCTGTCTGTCCGTATGTTTGTGGCCGTATCACTCTGAAAGTACTGAATGGAAATGAATGAAACTTTTTTCGTTGGATTGCTAGATACTCAACTTAAAATTTAAGATATTACTTTTTTCGATATCTCAACCGGTTTTGGAGTAATCGCCCAATATGTGGACCAGCGGTGACCAAAAATGTCTTAGTACAATATGGATGTCAAACGAAAGGTGTCAATGAGTACTGTAATATGCGATGTGATCAATTGAAATATCCCAAATGGTTTCGGAGATATCTTGAAGTTATCGACGAATATTTGCAAAAAATGTGTTAAGCGATGCGCTTAATTTAAATATCTCAAATTTTTTCAATTATATATCTTCAAAAATTTCGGACGGAAAAAGATAAGGGTGGGTAGATGCCATGTACAGACATCGACCTGTTACAATTTTATTATATGTAGAGATATGTATGTATGTATTTCAAATTTCGAAAACGGGCCCAAATGTATTTTTTAATTGTTGTTGTGAACTATACAATCAAGTTATAGAAAGAAAGTCGAACTTCCAAAAAGTGCGTATAGGCTATAATGATTAAAATCGGACTCAGTCTGTTATAAGTTCTGATACGCAGCGAAGCAAGCGGGCCTTACTAGTTTCTAATAAAAGTCTTTCTTTCTTCAAACCATAATCTAATAGTGAACCTGTTTTATATCTGAATGAGATTGCTTATCTGCTCGCATAGGTGCCACAAAAGTTTTCTCTCCACTTTCCCCATTCAGAAGCTATCGATAATGTAATAAGCAGGGACCGTAACTGTTATAAGTTTAATTATAGAACTCGACATTTGATCATTATTTTCTGTTTTTTTTCAATAAAAATCAACAATAATCGTTACGCTTAAGTTTTATTTTTTGATTAAGCGTAATGATCACTTTTTGAGTTTTATTTTTTTGAGAGGAAATAAAACTTACCCTTGAGTTTTATATTTTTGCTCGACAGTAATCGTTATTCCTTCACTCAAAATAAAATCTGTGTAAATATAACGAAAACTTGCGTACATATTACGAAATTATTCGTTGTTTTGAGCCACGAAAGATTTCGTAAATACTACAAAATTGTTTTCGTACATACTACGAAAATGTGGCATGATACAAAATTAGTAGATTTTACGAATATATGCGTACTATTTACGAATGTAAATAAGTACATTTTACGAATATATGCGTACTATTTACGAATGTAAATAAGTACATTTCACGAATATTTGCGTACTATTTACGAATGTAAATAAGTACATTTTACGAATATTTGCGTACTATTTACAAATGTAAATTAGTACATTTCACGAATTCTTACGTACTATTTACAAATGTAAATTAGTATATTCTACGAATATATTTGTACTATTTACTTACGAATTTACTCGGTTATACCCTGTGAGAAAAAATAAATGAAGGTTTAAAATAATTTAATACGTATATTTAATAATTTTATACATATTTTTAATGCTCAAGCAAAAGAACTTGAATAAACAGTCTCATGGAATCAAAGTATTTCGAATCGTATTAATAATCAGGTATCATTAAGGCGGCCCATACATGGGGATAAGTTGTGTATGTAAAAAAGTTTTATTTGCACAATTTTTTGTTATCGGTACTTGCGCAAGGTTTTTGTGTAACGTATTTGGAGCTTAAGGTCACTTTGACTACTACTTGGCAGCTTCCTTAGTTCTCATCTCCTTCTCCACTACAAATAAAACACAAGTTATTAGAAGCATGAAAGGAAAACAATAAAGAAAAACATAGCCCTCTTACTAGGGCTCTTGCTTTTAATCGATTACTCGAATAGTCGCCTGGCAACTTTTGTACTGTTTGAAAATCGAATAGCAGATAATCTATTTCAACTAATCGAATACCATTGATTAATTCGGGTTTCCAGGTTTTACCCGGGTAATAAGAAGGCAAATATCTACTGTAAGCCGAAATCGATTATCAAAAGCCCTACATCTTTTACATCACGTATATATCCATGTATGTACTTACTTTTTTATGTCATGGAGTAGAGCATCTACTCCTGGTTTGGCCTTCTCTTTGCAAGATAATTTATAAAATTGCCGGTTAATAAAATCCCACATCTCAGCGCATGCTTCAGGATAGGCTATATTAAAAACATTATATGTTTTAAAGCACACATCCAAAGCTTTAGCGAAATCAAAAAATTTGTATGTTATATTGTCGAAGTCCACCATAAACGACTGTGGTTCGGTAAGCGTTCCAATTAAGGATATAAATGGAGCAACAGATGATTCCGTTTTAACTTTGCCATCATACATTATCTTATATTCGGCTTCAGTTGCGCAAACAGCCATAAAACTCTCTCGTGACTCTTTAAGTGAATAAATTCTTTTCTTTTCATTGTTGGTAACTTTTTTGTTGATTCGAGAGCGCGGTAGTAGTGACTGCAGGAGAACGAAAGCAATGGAATTGATGCAATCTAAGCGAAATCAGTAAAAAATTATTTTAATAAATAAGGGTTAAAATTTAAATAATTGTGTGATTACCTTCTGAGAGCGTGGCTTTGTTTTCATTCACTTCCTTATATAAATCGATACACGCAGAGTCGTGACGTACAAAGCAGTTTAAAAAGCTAAAAACTTTATTGCAATTTCCACCATAAGTACACTTATACGAATCTCTTTGATTCATGTTGTGTACAAGGCGAAAATGCTTGGACATGCTATGGAGCGAGTCCATATTAACACTGCAAATAAAGCAATTCATTCCAAGAATGCACACAAAACTAGCAATTGCAAGATTTTAACCAAACGTTTAGCAAAACACACTTACAGCGCACTCTTTTTAGAAATTAATCTTTCTGCAACTTGTTTCTTTGAATAGAATTTCACAATAACACGCGTCTGAAAAAATGGCGGCAATTTAGTATATTTTACGAAAATTTTCGTTCATTGTACGAATAGTAAAAAGGACTTTGTTGAATTAGTACAATGTACGAAAGTATTTTGTACATTATACGAAATGATTCGTACAAGGTTCTTTTTTTCATGGTTTACTAAATTACTTCGTAAATAGTACGCACGAATTCGTAACATTCCCTACGAAAATCATTTCGTATATTTTACGAAAGGTTTCGTAAAATCTAGTGTAGCAACAATTTAGTATATTTTACGAAAATGATTCGTACATTATACAAAATGATTCGTACAAAGATTTGTATCATAGTTTACGACATTGCTTCGTAAATAGTACGCACGAATTCGTTAATTATACTAAAAATATTCCTTACGAAAGTCATTTCGTATATTTTAAGAAAGGCTTCGTAAAATCTAGTATATTTGTCAAAAGTTCATTCGTATTATGAACGAAATTTCGTACATTATACGAAAATCAAGACTACGAAATTTTTTCGTAGCCTTTTTACGAAATTTTATTTTCAGTGTTGAGTGATATTTTATCGTTCAAGGATAAAAATTAAGTTCCGAGTTTTAAGTTTTTTCGTAGATCAAGAAACTCAAAAGGCCGCTTCGCTATGGATGTCAAACGAAAGGTGCCAATAAGTACTGTAATATGCGATGTGATCAATTGAAATATCCCAAATGGTTTCGGAGATATCTTGAAGTTATCGGCGAATATTTGCAAAAAAATGTGTTAGTACAATATGGGTATCAAACGAATGGTGCCAATGGGTACTGTTATATGCGATGCGCTTAATTTAAATATCTCAAATGGTTTCAATTATATAACTTCAAAAATTTCGGACGGAAAAAGAGAAGGGTGGGTAGAAGCCATGTACAAACATCGACCTGTTACAATTTTATTATGTGGGTGTTTCCATGAGAAGGTCAACCACGACTGAAAAAATTATATGACCAGAAAATGGGTTTTAAGACGAATTATTAAGGGAAAAGTAATTGAATTTTTACAAAATGGAAGTATTTACAGCTTGTCATCCATATAAATTCCATCTAATTCTTCCGTTACATCTATCCACACTTTTCTTGTTTGATGTATTTTTTTTATTTTTGTATAAGTTGGTTTCTTTATTAATTTTTCATGTAAACTTCCTGGCTTCAATTCTGCTGGTATTGTAAAAGTTCTATCATCACTTGTGGTGATTGTGGTTATAGCGATTATGTTCGTTTTTCCGTCTTCAGCGGATTTTACCAAAAATTCGAATTTAAGCTTCTCCATTCTTCAAATGTTAGCAAAAATGTCGTTTTGTAATGTTTGTTTAATTAGATCACCCTTACACGGCAACAAAAATATAAACTCAATTGGGTTTCTCTATAAAGAGGGTTTATATTATTTAATATTTACTATTATCACAATTATTTACTTAAATAACTTACCTATGAAGAGAAACGACATTTAAAGCTAATAATTTGCAATTTATTACTTTTACTCGGCACAATGATTTGCCGCTTAACTTTTTGTATTTACTTCGTTTTTTTGCTTCTAATCGGTTCCCTCTGCAAGTGTCATCTTAACTGTTATACTATGTATCTGTGTTGTCGGCTAGGGTTGTATCTTAGAACTAAACTAACTAGCAATTAAGGTAAAGTAGTTTACATTAATACAAATTATTACAAAACAAAACAATAATTTTTGCTGCAGAAAAATTATTAGTGGCCTCGAATTCGTACCGAACAAGGATGCTTGAAAATGTGAAGGCCGTAAAAAACAACAAATTGTTGGTAGAAAAGCAATAACAAAACCCAGAGCACATGGTTGGCAATCTTTGATACTAATAGGCGAATTCTGTAAGCTGTCTCTAGTCACTAATAGAGACATTTTGTGGTCAATTTCAATTTTGAGACAATTTGGTATTCAGTAAGCTGTCTCACATCTCAAGGCTCAAAAAAAGAGTCACTAATTTGTCAGCTGGTTGTAGGCAGGTCACAAACAAGAAAATATAGGGTTAAAAATTATATAAGTTAAAATTTTTTTTTTAAGTTTGAAATCATTTATAAATATTTAAAAAAGTAATAATTAATGAATAAAAAAAGAAAAAAAATAAAAATAAACTGTCCCTAATCCTGGGTTCGAACCTGCACCGCTCACGTTGTACTCCGAGACACTTACTACCTGTGCTATTGCACCATTTATTTGAGCGCTGTCAAATGCTGTGCTTCAGATTTATGCATATCTGTTTTTACCACACATCAATGGTGAACTTTTTGTGACTTTCTCTTACAGAATACCGAAATCAGCGGAAGTCACAAAAATTGTCTCTAATGAAAAATCTCAAATTTAGTGACTTGAGATGAGACAGACTTACAGAATACAGCTATAAAACAGATTTGCAAAAAATCCATCATGATCAAAAACTTACTGTCAGATGGCGGTGTTGGTCATTAATATGGTTCAAAGTTAATTGAACAGGGGGTTTAGAAGACTAAAAACCCAGCATATTGATAGCTCAATAGTTAGCAATGCGTGCCAAAATTTCTCTGACGAGTGAAGTTAACACCTTACGAAATGGAAAAAAGATTTAAGAAAAGCCTTAGCGGTTGTCTCTAACCTTTTCTTGTTCAATTCAACAAAAAACTTTTAATAATTTATGCAAATTATATAAAAAAAATAACAATTTTCGCTGCAGAAAAATTATTAGTGGCCTCGAGCTCGTACCGATACTATTTATGTTTTATATTATTTTCTTTTTTTCATCTGATTTTGTATTTATTATTAGTATATTGTGTTTTATGTTATACTCTCTGTTGTTCTACAAAATAAGTTAAACCTCATTGTTCTAACTTTTATATATGTTTTAAATAAATGAAATATTAAACAATTAGTACATTAATAGCTGTATTCTGTAAGTGTGTCTCATAGCAAGTCACTAAATTTTAGAGTTTTTATTAAATACAATGTTTGTGACTTCAATCACCATGATGAGTGTTGAAAACAAAATGGTGTACACCTTAAGCACAGCATTTGACAGCGCCCGCATAAACATCCCAATAGCGCAGGTATTAAGTGTTTGGACTACAAAGCGGGCGACGCGGGTTCAAGCCCGTGATGGCGGATAATTCCTAATTTTTATTTTTTATTAATTTTTGTTAATTAAATATTATTATTTTATATATATATCGAATGATTTTACTCCCAAAATTTTTGTTTTTAATTAATTAAATTTTTAACCCCACATTTTTCTGTTGTGACCTGCCTAGAACCAGCTGACAAATTAGTGACTCTTTTTTTGAGACTAGAGCAGTGGTGCACAGCGCCAGCAGAGCTACTAATACATGCGCAACAATTTTGTCGTATTGTGTGTGTATCTGCAGAACACTGCAAGAAACATCTTTGCAGATTAAAAAACGGAGATAGTGCATATATGTAAATGGTTTGGTTAACTTGTGTTACAAACAAATATATACTTTAACATTTGTATGTATGAAAAAAATTAAAAATAGGGTGACACAAAACGCATAGATATAAAAAAAAAAATTAAAAATTTTTATGCGTTTCCAAATATTTTTATGGATAGTAAAAAAAGTCTTTTCAGATAATTAATAAATATATTCCAAAAAAAAGTAACCTGTTCATCGGATTTTTCTCAGACTCCTGTTATTAAAATTTAATTGATATAACTTATTAATAAAAAAAAATGTAATTCGGCAGTGAGTACATATAAATTCTATTATAAAAATGATATTTATATTATTATTATAATTAAATATTTTTAAACAAATTAAGTAGAGAGGCTCGTACAAGGGGTTCGTATAAAAAAAATAATAAGATTCCCATTCGATACTAAACATTGTCAAATCATTCATACATACATATACCGATATTACGAGTATTAAATTTGCGCATGCGTTGTTTGCTATTTGAAATTCAAAGCGCAACTGATCGTCTTGCTTAACTGCTCGCAGTGGACAACAAAACTTGCGCATGCGTTGTGAGCTGGTTGAATTTCAAATGCAAACTGATCGATCGCTGCTATCGCGTCGAAAATCAGTAGCAGCGCTCACACGACGTGTAGGTGAGAGCAGAATGCTCTTAATTGCTCCGGAGGGTAACACTGGACTAGAGGCGTAAGGAAGTTTACTGAATACCGAATTGTCTCAAAATAAATAAAATGACCACGAAATATCTCTCTTAGTGACTAGAGACAGCTTACAGAATTCACCCATAAGATAATAAAATCTTGTATCGTACATATGTAATTGATGATGCGTATATAACAACTTATCCTAAATGTATTTATGTAAAAATTTGTATAATTTATGTGGTGGTGTTGACAAAAAACCGCCTCGTCGAGGTTGCATAGTTAAAACTAGGTACAGATAAAGTGCATGGCCGGAGGGACTAAGAATGTGCTTTGGTTGAGATTAAACGGAGCATGAAAATGCAACTCCTGGCCTTCTGATAAAACAGCCCCACAAAAAAAAAAAGTAGTATGTTCTCGGGAGGAGAGAGGTCATTCCACATGTATTTTGGGTGGCTAAACACGAATCAGTAGTCAGAATTCAAAAGTTAGCTCATGTGTTTTTTATGAAAATTACAAAAATTAAAAAAAAAAAAAAAATTGCGATATTTTTGGTCGATTCTGAGCGTTTTTAGGTCAGAATTAGTTACTTTGAGTTACAAATAACGTTTTATTATATGTTGGGTGTTGAATGATCAACATTTAAGGTAATTTTTTTATTAAGTTACGAGATTGAGCAAGTGACTTGTTACTATGTCTCTAAAACTCGAAAAACGGTAGTCTTTTGAGGTTTAACACGTTGGCTGCCACGTATCACCGGTGATCACAAAAAAAACCTACCCCTAGGTGCCATGTATCACCGGTGATCACAAAAAAAAATCTACCCCCAGGTGCCAAGCAAAAAAACATGTTCCCATTTGATTTGAATTTTCTCATTTTTAATTTCGTTTTATTTCAAAACTTTGTATTATTCTATGAAATAAAATATTTTTTCTTTTAAAATAAACTTTAATTTTTCCCAAAACTCCTTCCGTTAGGGCCCCAGAACCCAAAATTTAGGGCCTAGCGTGATCACTGGTGATACATTGGCACCTGGGGGTAGGTTTTTGAAATGATCACCAGTGATACATTGGCACCTGGGGGTAGGTTTTTGAAATGATCACCAGTGATACATTGGCAGCCAACGTGTTAAAAAAAACAAGAGCTCACTTTTGAATTCTGACTACGGATTCGTGTTCAGCGACCCAAAATCTATATGGAGCGACCTGTCTCCTCCCGAGAACATACCACTTTTTTTTCTGTGGGGCTGTGTTATCAAACGGGTTACAGCCTAACAGTCGATATCTCCAAGGTGGTATATGGTCACACTTGAGCAAGCCGTTATTGAACGCTACCTTTGTTTTATGGGCCGATCTTGAATCGAACTTATTGTGACCTAACTCGGAGTATGTTATAAGTGGCAGAATAAGTTCGGTAGTTTTCTTCTTATAATAATCTTGACGCACTTGATTGAAATACCATCCACACCAACTGCTTACTGGGTGGTTGGAGAGACCGTGCCTCCAATCCAGCCTCTCATCCGATCAATGAGTCTGAATTACTAACTGGACGGTTGAAGAGGCCGTGCCTCCAATCCACTCTCTCATGCCTCACTCCATTAGATCGATTTAATAACGTGAAAGTTGTGAAATTTAAGAGGATGTGGTGAATCCTATTTTGTTTATCAGCCAGCAGTTAGGAATGCATGTATTGCATTTGATAAAGAGGCAAAAGAGCACTCAAAGCTGATACAGCTGTAAAAGTTGTTGTAGTATAAGTACCAAAGATTAACAGGATTATTTTTGGCTAAGTTTTGACGATATATGGGTAATTGCAGTGGTACATAGTGCCTCGACATCCTAGCAGGAACAGCGAAACTCAGTCGACTAAGAAGATCAGATGAGTCAATTTGGCCGACAAGGAGGCAATGGAGGAATATTACGACTAATAAAATCCTACGACATTCTAGGGAAGGTAAACTAATTAGAGGAAGCCTTTTTCTATAAGGGCCACCCCCTGGATATTTGGATTCCAATTGAGTCCACGTAAAGCAAAAACCGAAAATTGCTTTTGAACTGACTCAATTTTGTTTATATGCTCTTGATACACGGCGCACCAGACACAAGAGCAATACTCAAGTTTTGGGCGTACCAGCGATGTGAAAAGAACTTTCGTGAGGTATGGGTCCCCATATTCTTTAGCCAACCTTTTAACAAATCCAAGCAGACCTATTGTTTTGTTTGCAATCCATAAGATCTGCGTATTGAAAGTCAGTGTATAATCAAAAAGGACACCTAGATCGACTACATCAGATATACGTTCCAAAATAATACCATTTAACCCTTTCAGTACATCTTTTAAACTATCCAGCCGAAAAATCTAAATTCCTAATTATTTGTTTAAGGCTCAGTAACAATAAAAAATAGAAAAAAAAATTTATATATTTTTGAAAACAATTATCTTGTACGGTTAAGAAAAACAGTGGTATTTTCGTTTTAGCATACACCTTTATTAGTTTGTTTTTAAAATGATTAACATAAAAATCCTAGTTTTGGCCCGGAAAGACTAGTATTTTTTCCCTGATATATTTCAAAATCTTATAACATGCCATTTTAGCTACAAAGACAGAATAATTTTATGCCCCATTTTATTGGTTTCTTGGGCATGTATTGTCTTAGCGCGGTTTTAACCTTAAAAGGTACCATCATTTCATCCACACAAAGATTCTCTTCTCTGAGGATGCTAAACAATTTTTTGTTTAACATGTTTATTAGAGGTCGAACTCTGGAGAGTTTATCGTTACCAGGGGCACTAGTTGTAAGTTTGAAATTGTTTCTCAGAGAATGAAACCTAGCTCTTGTCATGTTTTGCCGAAAAGCCGTATAACGAGTCAATTATTCTAATACAAATTCAATGGGATCGGTTCCAAATTTGTAAAACTGCATGGTTAAAAATGAATTTTATATTTTTATTTGTTATTTAAATTAAAAAATCATACATAACAAGTACATAGATTTGATTATAAAATACCAAGACTCCCACAAACAAAATGAATATACAAACAAAAAAGCCTCCATAAAATATTTTTTAAATGGCTTTAGTCTGAAGAAGACTGAATAACGATCGTACACAAGTGTAAATAGAAAATAGTGTGCATCGAAATTGCGCTTGCGCAAAATTGGCAGCATGTAAATATGTATGTATATCGAAATCGGAAAAACGGGTTTTTGGCCGTTATAGCGAAACATTTTAGGCCGTAAATCGAAAATTAGCATGAATTGAAGAGGGCCGTTATAGTGAAAGGCCGTATAAAGAGCGGCCGTATAACGAGGTATGGGTGTATTCGAATAAACGAATAAAAATAGTCTGAAGAAGACTGAATAACGATCGTACACAAGTGTAAATAGAAAATAGTGTGCATCGAAATTGCGCTTGCGCAAAATTGGCAGCATGTAAATATGTATGTATATCGAAATCGGAAAAACGGGTTTTTGGCCGTTATAGCGAAACATTTTAGGCCGTAAATCGAAAATTAGCATGAATTGAAGAGGGCCGTTATAGTGAAAGGCCGTATAAAGAGCGGCCGTATAACGAGGTATGGGTGTATTCGAATAAACGAATAAAAATATTCGTTGCCAAAAAATCGAATAGTATCGAATTTTTTATTCGTTTATTCAAATAGAATTATTCGTTTTTTCGAATAGTACTATTCGAATATTTTTGTTAATAGATTTTTAAAACGATATTCGCTGTTTTCTTTGCTTGTACCTATGAGCGTGCATTTATGTTTTGTATTTTTTGTATGGAAGTTAACACCCAGCTTCACTAGGCCGCCTAACGGCAAATATAAACAAATGTTGAAGAATTCAAGTACCTAAATGGTTAAGTTACACAAATTCATTGAGTCGCATAACTGCAAATGTAAACAAATCGATCTTTCCAATGAATTCATTCTTCTTTATTATCCCAGTAATTTGAACTTGAATCAACGATTCAAGTTACTGAATTATAATAACAAAAACATCCGTATTTTGTTTACTAAGTCGGATGCTGACATTAGAGTATAAGCAATTTTGTATCTTATAAATAAAAGTAAATTAGGAGTTAAGTTAGTTCGGAGCGGAGCACTGTTGAGTGAACTCAGCTGCCTGAGTAATAAATAAACTTTTTTAAAAACACTAATGTGTTTCCAGTGTTCTTAATTGGCGATCCTGTCAAAACAAGTTTGAAAAAATTTTAATAAAAAAACTTAAAAAAAAAAAAGGAAAAAAACTTAACATATGAACTATCCTTGTGCGAAAGGAAATGATAAGTTTGCCTAAATTAAAAAAATCAAGTATCCCACTAGAAAGGGAGAAAATCTAAACAAAACTTTTCGTGCTAACTTTTTTCTAATAAAAAACACATGTCCTACAAACAAGGATAAAGTGTAGTGAAAAAATAAGAAAAACTATAAGTTAAAAGAAATCAAAATAAAAAATTAAATAGAAGCCGGGACGTTGCCAATGTGGGACCATAATCGACTCCAGTAACAACAGCATAAGAGGACAACCAAACCAACAGGAGGGCTGACTGTAAGTTAAGTTAATAAATAATATTAAGGAAATGTAAAAATTATTAATGGGAAATTATCCCACGAAAATTAATTACGAAAGGCTTTTTTATTGTGATTATTGTCAAAGTGGTAGGCACGACAACGTCAATTGTCCTTTCAGGAAAAAGAGAATTAACTTTAAAAATTAATAAAATCACAGTGGACGAGCTAACTAACCAATTTTCCAAAATGGCAGTTAGCAATATTTCTGCAGAAGATATCGCTAGAATAATAGCTTCACAAACTGCTAATCTTAGGGATGAAATTAATCAACTGACTAATCAAATTAAGACATTGACTAGTGCTACGCAAGTGACGGAATACCGTACACCAAGCATCGGCAGATTTGTAAATGCATGCGTATTAGTGAGAGCGCTTTGATCGCTCAAACCAATTGATTTTCGAGTCATTCGCTTGTTAGACAGAACCATGCAAGCACTTGTGCGCAATATGACAAGCAAATATTTTATGATGATGAATCCCTTTACAATTTTTGTTTAATACTTTATTAAGTTTTTTTTTTATTTACATACTACCCCTATAATTTTTACTACTCCCGCCAATTATACGTACGTACATACATATGTTTCACATTCGCTGCAACAACCATGCGCGATATTGTTTTGCCCCTTGTTCAGCGACGACTAAATCGTTTGGTAGGCAAAGAGCGCAACCTGTCTGTGTGAAGAGCGTAACATGTTTGTCTGATCTTAAGATCTATGAAACGCCGATGCTTGCCGTACACAAACTATTGATGACGGAGTAGTTTGTACTGAAGGTTTACATATAATTAAGTCGCTGCCAGAATTCTCTGGTAAATCTTATGTTAGTTGGAGGGAGGCTGCAAAAAATTCGATGAGTTTGTATATCGAAGGAAGCAGGAAGTATTTCGGGGCATTAACCATACTTCGAAATAAAATAGTAGGAAATGCCAATGATACCCTTACCAATCATGGCACAGTATTAAACTTAGAAGCTATATTTGCCAGGCTAGACTTTGCCTATGCAGACAAACGACCAATCCATGTGATTGATCAAGAAATGAGTATATTAAGACAAGGATCGAAATCCTTGATTGATTATTACAATGAAGTGAATCAGAAATTAACACTATTAATAAACAAAACCATTATGACCCACGGTACAAATTCTGAAATTACAAAGCAATTAAATATTAAAAATCGCGAAACCGCTCTAAAAACATTTATAACGGGATTAAATCCTCCTTTAAACCAAGTACTTTTCACACTGGCTCCTGCCGATTTGCCAAATGCTCTGGCGAAAGCACAGGAGCTTCATTCAAATCAAATGCGTTCAGAATTTGCTCTGAATTTTTCAAAAGCTTACCTTCCGGAAAATAAAACGTTTAATAATAATTTGCGGAGTCCTAAAAATAATACACAAAGGGGGGGAAATCAATTCCAGAACCATTTGAGATACCCACAAGTGAGAAATAACAATAATATGAATTTCCCAAAACCAGAACCGATGGATACATCATCCGACAATCTGCCACTTGGTCAGCAGAGAACGGTCGGTTATAATCAATCATCCCAACCAAAACTGTTTCAGGGTCAACAACAAAATGATAATTCACAGAAATGGCAATTTAACCAGCCAGTAAAAAGGGGCATGAATTTTAGTGGTCAACCTAGGTCAAAGGAGCCACGAATAAACAATTTAAATGAAAATCATTTTTTAGATCAGGCCTTCACCTGCCCTACATCTTCCGAACAGATAGACATAGCGGAGTAAAAATTAGAATATTGATAGATACTGGTGTCACGAGTTGTTACATCAGGAAGGGTATATATAACAACGGTAAGGAATTAGCAATTAAGAAGAGGGTAAGAACCATTCATTCTTCGACCATCATCACCTTGTACCATGACGTACACTTGTTTGGATTTAAGGAAAGATTTTACGAAATAGATAACTTAGAAAGTGACTTTCTAGTAGGAGTCAATTTTTTGAGAAAGATTAAGGCAAAAATAGATATGGAAAAAGCAGGACTTATATATGGAGATAACAATAAGGAGAAGTTATGTTCTGTGAACATGGAAGAAACTAACCATGATGAAATGTATAAATTAAACCCCTTGGGACATAAGAGTCCTAAGGCGCCAGCTGACGATAATACCGGCAACGTGAAAGGAAAGGTTCAAAATGAATATATGGAGGAAAGTTTTCAAAATAATTGAAACCCCTTGGGATTAAAAAATCCTAAGGTGCCCGCCGAAGAGAATTCCGGCAATTCAAATAAAAAATATATTGTGGAACAAAAGGGTTCTACAACGCCAACTGATGAGTCATACCAGTCCAAAACAAAAAATTTAAAAAAACTTACTTCGGGAAAAGAGATCCCTGAAGCCTTTACCAATAACATATTGGGAATAAATAATATAGAATTTGAAAAAAGTATTAGCAATGGTGAATTTGCTGATAAATATATAAATAAAGAAACAAAGACAGTCAATATTCCGTTGTTGAGACGGGACGTTGTTAAAATAATAGAAAAAGCCCATAGGGACGTAAATATGGATCTGCCCTTCAGAACTGATGTTGAAGCGGAGATAAGAACTGAGGATGACAGACCGGTATGGTCAAAACAATATCCATATTCTATGTCTGCAAATGCTTTTGTTAATGAAGGAATTAAGGTTTTATTGGAAAAAAATATAATAAGGCACAGCAAAAGCCCATATAATTCACCTGTTTGGGTCGTTCCCAAAAAGGGAATAAATAAGGATGGAAGTCCTAAATTAAGGATGGTCATGGATTTCAAAAAGAAAACTATATCTGATAGGTATCCAATGTCAAATCCTGAGGTTATACTTTTCAATTTGGGGGAGGCAAAATATTTTTCAACAATCGATTTGGAGTCTGGATTTCATCATATACCAATGAAAAAGGAAGATATAGAAAAAACAGCGTTTTCGGTAAATAATGGAAAATATGAATATCTGAGAATGCCATTCGGGTTAAAAAATTTCCCGAGCATATTTCAGAGAGCAATGAATGATATTCTGCATGAGTATATTGGTAGATTCTGTCATGTTTATGTTGATGACATTATAATATATTCAAAAACATTAAAGGAACATATGAATCATTTAAAGCATATAGTGCAAACACTTGGAAGGGTTCATATGAAAATATCTGTGGATAAATCAAGATTTATAGAAGAGGAAGTCGAATTTCTTGGCTATGTTGTGTCCCACAAGGTTATAAAAACAGATCCCAGAAAGATAGAAACGATAAAAAACTACCCAATCCCCAAAACTTTACGACAAATAAGAGGATTTTTGGGAGTAATAGGAAATTTATAATTATGCATTATCTAGGCAACATTTGAATAATTTAACAGATACGAATAATGAGGATTCGGGTTCAGATGGTTCACTTACAGGTATACAGCATTCGGCTGAGAGTAGCGATGAATATCATGTTGAGAGAACGAAAAAGCCATTGAATCATTTTAGGCAACAGATATTAATAGATAAGGGGGCAAGAATTGCCACTCAGGAAAGAATTTCATATTTTGGTAACAACAGGTATTTGATCGAATATGATACACCACAAAATATTATTCCCGTTCTCTCTGAGTGTTTGAACCCTAGAATTGTTACAGGCATCTATTGCACACCAGAAGTACTTTATGAAATTAAAACGGTGTTAAAAAACGCCTACCCAACTACCAAATTTTTGCATGCTGGCTGTTTTGCTAATGATATTACTAATAGGGAAGACCAACCAATTATTATAGAGCAGACACATAACAGAGCTCATCGTAATTATAGAGAAAATACAATACAGATTCGAGAACAGTATTATTGGCCGCAGATGGTAAAACAATTTAAACAATATGTCAAGAATTGCAATATCTGTAATAGTAACAAGTACGAGAGACACCCAAAATTAATACCGATAGGTCAAGCACCAATACCTAGTAGGGAGGGAGAACAATTGCACGTAGATATATTTTTTGCGCAAGGATTAAAGTTTATTACTTGTATAGATGCTTACTCAAAATTCACAGTTATAAAATCTATAGAGAATAAGTTGGATATGAATGGAAAGATTCTTGAGATTCTGCAGATATTTCCTAATGTCAGAAGTATGGTTTTGGATAATGAGCCTAGTTTTTGTTCCGCACAATTTAAATCATTAATGAATAGATTAAATGTCCAGATTTTCTTTTGCACACCAAGGCATAGTACTACAAATGGACAAGTGGAGCGAGTTCATTCAACAATAGTTGAAATAGCTCGATGTTTGAAACAGGAGCATAACTTGATAGGTGATTTGGGGGCAATCGTAAGAGCGGTACAACAATACAATACATCAATTCACTCGGTAACGGGGAAGCAGCCGTATAATATTTTATTTAATAAAGAAAACCATTCTGATGTAAAAAATAAATTGGAGATTGCGCAAGAAAGGCTTTTGAACTTTCATAATAAAAAAAGAATAAATAAAAATTATCATCCAGGTGAAATAATATACGAAAAAATTTTTGGAGAAAGAAATAAACGTAAGCCAAGATATAGGAAACAAATAGTTTGTGAGGACTTAGGGGATAAGGTTAAAATAAGAAGTAGGAATAGAATCATACACAAAGATAATATTAAGGTTTAATTTTTATAAAAAATGGTATTTTCAATAATGTTACTTACGGTTGTATGGGGAGTGAGTTCAGAATTGATTGACTACACTAGGGAAAATTATGTGTTGATGGGGGAAGGAAACGCAGCGATATTTGAGGAGTATCAATCAATTTTTCATTTAACCAATTTATCAGTTTTTCGAGAAGTAATAGAAAGTTATAAAAAACCATATGATTTTGTTCTATTAGATGAAGATACAGTACCTTTTGAAATAGAATTAATGCAAAATTCAAATAGACAAAAAAGAGGAATTAATGAAATAGGGACATTATGGAAATGGATTTCAGGCACACCTGATCATGATGACTTTTTAAGGATAACGGACAAACTTAACGACATAATAGAGAATAATAACCGACAATTTACTACAAACTCCCAAATATTTTAGACAATAACAGACTTAACACGTATAATAAATGACTTACAGGGTAGTATAAGCAGGACAACAATAGAGAAACAAAGAAATAAATTTATTATAAATGAATTGGAAAATTTATTGCAAACAATTACTATATCAACAAGTAAGGAAGTCTAAGTTCGGGTGAACCGAACATTAAATACCCAGCGTTAGTTTTCAGAAAAAGGGGGCGTAGTTTTCATCCGATTTCGCCCATTTTAAAAACCAATCTATTCCGAGCCTAAACAATAGCGAATTTGGTGGGCGCGGCCACGCTCCTTGCTTATAAAGCTTTAACAGCTTACATGAGCCAAAAGTACTGAATCGATCTTTACAAGGGTTATACCATGTCCTATATATAACTTTCGAAAAGAACGCGTGCCATGCCCATAACTTTTAACGTATTTTGTGAAATTTTTTGATATACGGATATATGTGTCCATTAATCAATATTTACCTAATTTTAAAAAGTGGGTGGTGGCACGCCCACGGATTTTATTATGTTGTTTGTCCCTATTTGAAGATCAGTTTTCATTGCAGATCTTTATGATACTTTCACAGTGGCATGTTAATAGCGAAATGCTGATATTTTGTTTATTCACTTGTGGGCGGTGCCACGCCCATTTTCCAAAATATTACCAAAACACCTTTAAACATCACTAATAACATCATCAGGTGAATGAGTGTACTAAATTTTAGCATTATATCTTTATCAGTTAAACAGATATTGCATATTCCGGTTTCCTAACTCTCGTTTAGAAAACTTTAGTCCAAAAAGGGGCGTGGTCGTTCACCGATTTTTCTTATTTTCTGTGGTAGTACTCTACATAAACATAACATGCCTGGTACCTAGTTACGTAAACCTATCTCACACCGTTCTGCAGTTATTAGCAGTCGAATTTGAAAATTGCCTGACTCATAAGTGGGCGGTGCCACGCCCACTTTCCAAAATTTTGCAAAAATTATGTTAAGAATATAAAAATTGATGTATGTACCAAATTTAATTATTATAGCGGTATCAGTTAATTAGATATGGACTTTTCAATATTTCCACCTCCTTTCAATATAACTTTTATAAAAAAGTAGGCGTGGTCGCCAAGCGATTTCGTTTATTTTCTGTATCTGAATTTAACACAACAATAGTATGCCCTCTACAAAATTTCGTTATACTAGCATAAACTGTTCTCAAGTTATTAAGAGTCAAAATTTTAAAATTTCTTCAAATATATGTGGGCGGTGCCACGCCCCTTTTCAAAAAATTTGATAAAATCCGCCTTAGAACATATAAATCAATACATATTGCAAATTTTATCATTGTAGCTGCTTCTGATATGGAATTAACCCGTTTTATACATTTTTCGAAATTTTCGATATCGAAAAAGGGGGCGTGGTTATCATCCGATTTCGCCCATTTTCAATAGCAACCTGCCTTGGCCAGAAAGTAACCTCTATGCAAAATTTCATGCAAATATCTCAATTTTTACTCAAGTTATCGTGTACACGGACGGACAGACGGACGGACATGCCTTAATCAATTCCTCTTTTCAACCTAAGAACTTTCATATATGGAACCCCATATCTAACTCGATTATTTTGCGCCGTTACATAGTACCGTTATGTGGACAAAATTAATATACCCTTGTACTAGTACTAGTACGCTGGGTATAAAAATAGGTATTCTAAACCCAATTATATTAGATTTGGATGAAATAAATGAAATAATTGATCATGAGGTTAAGAATGTAACAATATCTGATTTAATGGAATATCAAAGTTCAAAATTGTACAGATCAATAACATCATTGTTATATACATTAAATACCTATAGGTACCCTGTTCAATGTAGAAGCTATTGCACAACAAGATGGAAAATTATTAATAGAAAATCAGGTAATTAGATGTGAAAACAAATTTTATACAATAAGCAATTGCAAAAAGGAAATAAATCAAGCCTTTTGTATGATAAATAGAAATCAAACTTGTTTAACAAATATTTTAAATAATGAAAGAGCAAATTGTATGTACAAAAATCAAAGAGAAAAATGAACAACTTAAAATAATAAAAGAACGAGCAATATTAATAACAGGAAAACATAATGTAGACAATCACACAATAGACGGAATATATTTGGTTACTTTTAATAATAAAGTGGTAATTGACAATGTGAAATTTGAGAATCCTACTGGAAAAATTTTGAACTATTTAAGAGAAGGGATATTTAAACATTTTTATGCTAAAAAAATATATTGAATCGAAAAAAGAACACTTAAAATTAAGGAATATTAATGTTTTAAATAAATTGAAACAAGATATGCAACAGAATCCGATTTGGTGGGCATTTACTACACTATTGGTACTATTTTTACTAATATATGTTATATGCAAGTTTTCGGTGATATTTCAGACTAAAATAAAATTGGAAAGAGAAAATCATAAAGAAGCCGTAATGAATGACATTGCTTTTAAAATTCAAAAAATTTCAGACGTCTACTCGAGGACGGGACGCTTCGATTTAGGGGAGGGGGAGTTAACACCCAGCTTCACTAGGCCGCCTAACGGCAAATATAAACAAATGTTGAAGAATTCAAGTACCTAAATGGTTAAGTTACACAAATTCATTGAGTCGCATAACTGCAAATGTAAACAAATCGATCTTTCCAATGAATTCATTCTTCTTTATTATCCCAGTAATTTGAACTTGAATCAACGATTCAAGTTACTGAATTATAATAACAAAAACATCCGTATTTTGTTTACTAAGTCGGATGCTGACATTAGAGTATAAGCAATTTTGTATCTTATAAATAAAAGTAAATTAGGAGTTAAGTTAGTTCGGAGCGGAGCACTGTTGAGTGAACTCAGCTGCCTGAGTAATAAATAAACTTTTTTAAAAACACTAATGTGTTTCCAGTGTTCTTAATTTGGATGTATGTTTGCGTGTACAAATATGTACCCAAGCAGTAGCAATAAGTGTGTTCCAGTTTGCTGGCCTGGGTCGGATCACGGTCATAATTTAACAGGAACGATGTGGGTCAGCTGCATGAGAGTTGTTTGTGCAAATAAGTGTGTATACATATGCCTGTTTGTGCTACTAAGCAAATAAAGGTTGGCTGTCAAAAAATCTAATACAAAAAAATCTACTACTACGGATCCGAAATTGACCCAGAAAAATATCAACAGCGTTGTTGTTGCATTTACATGCAAAATTTTATACAGGTCTGGGGTTGTGTTTAACTGGAACACGCCAACTACACTGGCTTACAGCCAAAATGCACCAGAGACGCCATAGTGAAATTCCTATGTAAAATCACCTCCTAATTCCGAAAATCAAGTTTATTTTTACTTGAATGGTACCGTTTTTGAGATATTTACGATTTACCGTTATTTCAAAAAACAAAAAAGATGGCTCCACTTAATCGTGTATATCTCAAGAACAAATTGAGCTATTCGAAAACGGTTTGAAAAATTTGAAAGCTTATAAAATTTACTATAATCAGTACATACAACACTTTTTGCTAGGTCCTGCAGATTCAAACATAGTGAACAATCATTACGGATTTTGTAATTTTTTTTTGTAAAAATATAAAAAAAATTGTACTTTGCGGGGAAGCATCTCGAAAACTTTTTGTTTTTTGCAGATATTTTTTCCCCCCTCTAAGCTCTGTTTTATTACAAAAAAAACAAGCTATCAGTGAACAAAATCGATGATCTAATACAAAAGTTATAAGCATTCAAGTAAATATATCCATTTAATGCTTAAGTACCCTACTGGTACATATGTGTTAGTATTCGTATATCAGTTAGTTAGCAGGTAGATTTTCGAAAAGTTATTAGATACAAAAAGCTGTTAGTGTCGTTTTCTCAAACCTAGGTACATTTTAAACAAGAGCATATTTTTGAGGCAGGTAGTGTTTTCCTTGTAGAACTAGGGAACCTTTTTGTTTAGGTAGGCTTGAATTTTTACTGGATCTAAGTATAAACAAGAGTACATGCGCCTTGTTCCTTCATAATATCTGCAAGGCTCGCCGGATACTGTTCAGTTTATAATTGCAGTTTATAACCCGTCATTTACTTAAAAATTAAAAATGAATAAAAGGGCGCGAGAGTTTGAGTGTACAAATGATCCAGATATGTTCTGTTTCATCTGCGGTCAATTTATTGTTAAAAGTATGAGACGTGTGTTTTCAAATCCTTTGAAAGTTACATACTATAAGTGTTTTGGAATTGAGCCTAAAAACCATAGACACCGAACACTGTGTGCACCACATGCCGAGTCGAATTGATTTCTTCGGAAACCGGAACAAAAAGGTACATTGTAAAAACTAGGAATTTGTTCCCTTTTAATGCATAGCTGACTAATTTCTGAAACTATCTATTTAGGCGACGTGTGAAATTAATTACACCAATGAAGTGGAGGGAACCAACTTGCCATTCAACGGACTGCTATATTTGTACTACAAAAGTACTTGGGGTTTGAAAGTCCAGAAAAGTAACCTATGCGAGCGTATCTACAGTGTCATTACCAGAACTAATTTCAACAGAAGCGATATTGCCAGAATCAAATTTAACTTTAGTTCCGGCTCCAGTTTCATTGTCAACAGTAGTATCTGATTACGCGGCATCATGTTGTACTGAATTTCAAACGGAAAACGAAAGAAATTCTTTGTCACAAGCACAACTCAATGATTGGATAAGGGATTTGGAATTGTCAAAGGAAAAGGCCGAACTACACGCCTCTCGAAAGCAACAATTTAAATTTGTTTCATCCGATGTTAAGGTAACATATTATAGAACTCGTCACGAAGAATTTTCCAAGTACTATACGAAGGAGGACAGTGTTTGTTACTGCAAAGACATTGCTGGTCTATTCAAACAATTTGGTGAACCATATGATTCAAAAGAGTGGCGATTGTTCATAGACGGCAATAAATTAAGTTTAAAGGCCGTATTATTGCATATTGGCAACCAAAAGCCGTCTATCCCGATCGCGCATGCAGTAAATACGAAGGAAACATATGAGATAATGCAAAAATTGCTCAAGTTAATCAAATACGAAGAACATGATTGGAAAATATGAGCCGATCTTAAAGTCGTTGGAATGGTATGTGGTCTACAAAGTGGATACACAAAATACTGTTGCTTTCTATGCAAATGGGATAGCCGAGCTCGTCAAGACCACTACATCATAAAGGATTGCCCAGAACGAATCGAGTTTCAAGTTGGGGCAGATAACATAAAATACTCTCCACTTATAAAGAAGGAAAAAATAATTCTACCTCCGCTCCACATCAAGCTCGGCCTTATCAAAAACTTTGTGAAGGCTTTGGACAAAGAAGGCGAAGCTTTTCATCATTTGAAGACAATCTTCCCAGAGATTTCAGAAGCAAAAATAAAGAAAGGCATTTTTGAGGGACCGCAAATAAGGAAAATGATGACCAATTACCACTTCAAAGAACTATTGTCACCAGTGGAGGCAGCAGTGTGGGATTCTTTTGAAAAGGTCGTTACTTCTTTTTTAGGCAAACACAAAAGTCCTAACTACGAGATGATAGTGAACGACTTAATCAAAAGCTATGCGGAAATGGGTAAATAAAAAAACATATTATAATAAATTATATATTACATAAATTTACATGAGAATATATAGCCATAAATCTGAATTCATCGTCCAGTTCCGAACAAACAAGAAGGGGAAAAATATAAACAAAAAATTTGTTCTGAATTGAGAGATAAATCCAGCCTAAGAAAATTATATACTAATGTGTCACTTATGTATTTATCTAATTTACTTTTTTATTTTCTTGCAGGAGTAAATATGTCTTTAAAAATTCATTTCTTACACTCCCACTTAAATTTTTTCCCGCAAAATCTTGGCGACGAAAGTGACGAGCATGGCGAAAGGTTTCACCAGCAAATGAAAGTGATTGAAAGTCGGTATCAAGGATTCTGGGATGTCGCTATGATGGGCGACTACTGTTGGTTTCTCATAAGAGAAACCGATCCTAATCTAAATAAGCGTCAAAACAAGACACATAACTTTTTCAATTATAAAATAAGATCATAGAGTTAAGACAGAACCATATGTACATATGCTATTATTTGCAGGGTACTTAAGAATTAAATGGATATATTTACTTGAATGCTTATAACTTTTGTATTAGTTCATCGATTTTGTTCACTGATAGCTTGTTTTTTTTGTAATAAAACAGAGCTTAGAGGGGGGAAAAAATATCTGCAAAAAACCAAAAGCTTTCGAGATGCTTCCTCGCAAAGTACAAATTTTTTTATATTTTTACAAAAAAAATTTAAAAAATCCGTAATGATTGTTCACTAAGTTTGAATCTGCAGGACCTAGTAAAAAGTGTTGTATGTACTGATTATAGTAAATTTTATAAGCTTTCAAATTTTTCAAACCGTTTTCGAATAGCTCAATTTGTTCTTGAGATATACACGATTAAGTGGAGCCATCTTTTTTGTTTTTTGAAATAACGGTAAATCGTAAATATCTCAATAACGGTACCATTCAAGTAAAAATAACTTTGATTTTCGGAATTAGGAGGTGATTTTACATAGGAATTTCACTATGGCGTCTCTGGTGCAGAAAAAAAGTTGGAGTTTGTGATCCAGTGATATTCCTTTGATTATTCGAATAGTGGTAACGAATAGTTGTATTTATTCGGTTAATGGTGGTTGAATAGTTTTTAGCTTATTATCTTGATAATTAAATAGCTATTCGTACAGTGTTGTGGGAATAATAAAATACAATTATTGGTAATATTGAAGCTGTAAATAGACATTTACTATAAAGTTACTATACCTACATAAATATATTTATATGTAAGTTTTTGCAAGCTCGAGACCAAATAAACAATAATTCGTAATGAATTTAATTGTCAGTTTTTTGGGAAAAATTGATAATTGGAGAAAAATTACAAAGGAAAAATCAACAGCGATGGATAGGATTACATGTTTCAGAGTTTCCAGGCTCATCATCAGATCCCTTTTCGGACACGGATTCGAACTCGTGTCTGCACCAAAGCCGCTGTTAGAAAATTCCAACACTAAGCAATGATGCCCTGTGACGTCACAATGCACTTATCTCCACTTCAATTAATTCCCTTTTGTTTGTTTGTTCTTGCCAACTGTATACACAAAATTTCTTAAGACATGCAGCCTATATGTTATGATGTGTGTTGGTGCAGACACGAGTTCGAATCCGTGTCCGAAAAGGGATCTGATGATGAGCCTGGAAACTCTGAAACATGTAATCCTATCCATCGCTGTTGATTTTTCCTTTGTAATTTTTCTCCAATTATCAATTTTTCCCAAAAAACTGACAATTAAATTCATTACGAATTATTGTTTATTTGGTCTCGAGCTTGCAAAAACTTACAAATATGTAAACAAAATAGACCGCAAAAATCCAACAACAAAATACATTGAAACCATAGCACGGGTTTTACGTACATATGTAAATATGTACAAAACAACAAGACCAACACACATCATAACATATAGGCTGCATGTCTTAAGAAATTTTGTGTATACAGTTGGCAAGAACAAACAAACAAAAGGGAATTAATTGAAGTGGAGATAAGTGCATTGTGACGTCACAGGGCATCATTGCTTAGTGTTGGAATTTTCTAACAGCGGCTTTGGTGCAGACACGAGTTCGAATCCGTGTCCGAAAAGGGATCTGATGATGAGCCTGGAAACTCTGAAACATGTAATCCTATCCATCGCTGTTGATTTTTCCTTTGTAATTTTTCTCCAATTATCAATTTTTCCCAAAAAACTGACAATTAAATTTATTACGAATTATTGTTTATTTGGTCTCGAGCTTGCAAAAACTTACAAATATGTAAACAAAATAGACCGCAAAAATCCAACAACAAAATATATTTATATGTTTATTGCAGTTACATTTGCTTGGTAGGTTTTGTGCTAGGGCTTCAGCAAGAGTTGCCAGGGCCGAAATTCATTATGTATACTGTATATTCACATGCGTAAATAGTTTAATTTGCGTAAAGCAACATACACAAAATAATACTACCTGCTTCCTATTTTTTTGTTAAATACTAATATGTATAAATGTACTTACATACATATGTATGTAAGTATGTAGGCATGGTCATGGAAATTTGCGAACTCTTTGTATTGAATGGGCTGGTTAAAGATGATCATTAGTAGGTAGATTTTTTATTGTGTTTTATCAACTGAAGAATTGCATAAAGCGCTACTATTTGTTTTAAATTTAGGTGTCTAAACTCGTTAACTAAATGAGCACAAAGGACCTACTTGCATGAGGGATTGCGAATTCACCCGGAAGTAGCAGGTAGCTATTTTCTTCTGTTGTCTTCCATTTAGTGTACCTAATCATTGATTAAAATATATGAAAGGTTTTAATTATTAAGATAATAAGCCAAAAACTATTCAACGATTTACCAAATAAATACAGGGCCGTGCGCAGGAATTGGCCTTGGGGGGGGTTTTAATTTAGATTTGCATTCGCATACATTTTTCACTATGTTAAACATACTTGCTGAAACAGATACCTAGACCCATATATCACAAATTTAAATGTTCTTTAACTTTCCTGAAACTGCATACTCTCATGCCTAAAACTACTATTTTTTTGGTTGTACACATTTTTCTGTATTTGATAGGGAATTGGTGATATGATGGCATATCCCAGCTAACTAAAAGTGCAAAAAAAGACTCCTTTCGGAGCCATAAAACGCTCATTTCTCAGAACTTTACTCTCCAAAATGAGCTTCTTTCGGAGCCCAAATGGAGCGAAAAATCGCTCTACGCGGGCACTCCAACGAAGTCATAAAAAAGAGTCCGAAATGAGTCCGATTTCGATGAATTTGAAGCGTTTTTTGACTCTTTCTAAATAAACTGCGGAGCCTTTTATTGGTGCTTTTCTGAACCTTTTTCGGATCCTTTTATTCCTCCATTCTGAGGGTTTCTGGAGCCTTCTCAGACGCCTTTCGGAGCCCTTTAATTGGTGCTTTTCTTTCATTCATCCATTCAGAGGGTTTTTGGACACTTTTCGGAGCCTTTTATTGGTGTTTTTCTGAAGCTTATTTGGGGTCGTTTTTTATTTCTTTTGGGTCATAATTTCTTTGCGCAATTTTTGACTCCTAACTATTCTGCCGTCACCAACTCTGACTTTCTAAACAATTTAATTAATTGTCCAACTATATGCGCCAATGATGTTCTTATTTATCTGAAAACCTTGAAGGAACCTTTTAAATGCGGACCTGATAGGATTCCTACTTGAAGAAGTGTGCTAACAATATTTACCAACCCCTTACCAATTTGTTCAATCTGTCACTAAAGTGTGGTGTTTTTCCAAAAGCATGGAAAGACACGTGGCATAGCAAAGCTTTCTGCCATCCCAAAAGTGTGTGAAGATATTGTTACCAATCAGCTTACAAATCCTATCTCTACCTTGATTTCCGACTGTCAACACGGGTTCTGTAAGGGAAAGTCCACCGTTACAAACTTACTTGAATTTACTTTGATTTCAGCAAAGCTTTCGATAAAGTGTGTCACTCTACTTATTCATAAACTGGATCAGTTGGGTTTCCAGCCGGGTCGCAATCGCTAGATCTCTTCTTACCTTAGCGACAGAGCACAAAAAGTAGTGTTTAAAAATTGTTAATCCGATGTTATTTATGTCTCCTCAGGAGTACCTCAAGGAAGCCATCTTGGCCCGATTCTGTTCTTGTTGTTTATAAATGATATTTCTACAGTAATTTAATTTTCGAAAATTTTAATGTATGCCGACGATGTAAAGCTTTTGATGTCATTCGAAGAAGCTTCAATCAGATCTAAATATACTAGTTACTTGGTGCGATTTAAATTATATGCCGCTTAATCTAAAGAAATGTAAATACATGCGTTACAATTAACAGTTATAGTCTTGAGCAAATGTATGATGTTGTTGACCTTGGGGTTACTATGGACTAAAAACTCAGTTTTAACTGCCATATTAACGTAACAGTCAATAAAGCTGGAGGCGTTCTAGCATTTGTTAAACGATGGTCTAAAGAATTTAGCGACCCTTATGTAAATAAAACTCTACTACATTAGTCAGACCGATACTTGAATACCGTTCTATAATTTGGAACCCACGTTGCCAGGTCCACGTGGATCGCTTAGAATCAGTTCAAAAACAATTTTTACTATTTGCCTTAAGCGATCTTCACTGGGATCCCTTGTATAATTTGCCATCGTATACGAGTCGCTTAAAACTAATTAATCTTCACAGCCTTTCTAGTCGGAGGGAACTGCTTGTAACTGTTTTCATGACTAAATTACTAAATGGTTCAATCGTAAGCCCGTTTCTTTTGAGCGAAGTGAACTTCAATGTACCTTCTCGTCCATCAAGACATTTTAAACCACTTATCTTGAAACAGTGCCGAACTAATTTTGAACTAAATCAGCCTTTTCGTTGTTTGTGTCAAGATTATAACTTTCATTCTGGTACGTTTGATATTTCAGACTCACTATGCAGCATAAACAGTCAATACATAGCGACAATTTGCTTTCATATCCTTTGATTCTTATCTTTATTCTTTACAATAACTATTCGCTGTCAACTAATTATTTATTAATTGTGTCATCTATTTTGTATCTACCTTACTTGGCTGATGAGGTTTTCTCTGTAGCTGAGCAGTTTCAGATCTCGACGATTAACAAACCAAAGCCTTTGATAGACGGATTATTGACACTATTCGGAAAATGTGAAATATGCTATGTTTATTTTCCACAGACTATTGATAAACGTCCATGAAAAATGCGATCTTTATCTTCTGTTAGGTAAAATAAAAAAAACCTCAGAAAATGTTTGAAAACATTCAAATATTTGAACGTTGTCGCTCATCTGCTCTCCAACGTTCATTTTCTCTCAATTCTCTTACAAAAAGGGTCAGAAAACACTCGAAATCTTTCATATAATTGAGCCTTGCAGTTCATTCGCTCTGTTAATTGGAACTGCTCACTGTTTTCATCGGTAAAATTTAAGAACAAAAAATGCCCATACGCTACACAACTTTGTAATTTCGGAAAGCTCCAAGTGCAATTCAAAGTGCCGGACTTATGTATTGGCCAACCTTATTCTTTGCAACTTTCACCAATTTCTTCTTCCGTAAAATTATTTTAACTAATTTTGTCAAAAATTATTAGTCAAGATTCAATACAAGATTTATAAACTGTATTGTGAAAATTTTTGTAAAATCATTGCAACTTAGATTTACCCCCCCCCCCCCCCACCCCCCCCGTGCGCACGGGCCTGAATAAATACAACTATTCGTTACCACTATTCGAATAATCAAAGAAATATTGGTACTACTTGGGCACACATTTGTACACGCAAACATACATATATACATACGAAGCATACAAAACATAAATGCACGCTCATATTCGAATAGTCCCAAGCCTACTCTAAACCTAAAAACTTAAGAAGTTCAGCTATAGTCAAATTAAGTGATCTACCATCTTTTAGATGAGAAACTTGGTTTGTTGCCTGGACTACTTCCTCTAAAAAATCTTCGGTGAAGTACTCCAGAAAGTACTTCACTGGGAGTTTCACATTGTTATTTGAAACTGACTCCAAATACACAGCATCAGGAGTAGTCCATGGATCAGTATAGCTTTTAAAGCGGCGAGTGAAAAAAAAGGTATATGCCCAAGCCTAGAGAAGACATTTTTCTACGAAATTGATAAAAAATAACTTAAAAATATTGCTCAGAATAATTTATATAAATAAATTTATAAGTGACTAATTTTAGAGCAATGTGCAAAGTACCAGAAGGCCTTCTTTTAAAATGAAATATTGGTGGTGTTTACCGAACAAAGATTATTTTTTTAGTTTCGATTTTTTACCAAAACTTCAATCTTCAATAATATGTAAGAAATAAGTTGATAGCTCATACGTTAGAGAACCGACGACCATTTGAAATTGGATGTTTCCATATGGCAACAATATCTCGAAAGGGTTAATTAGTAGGATGCCAAAACGGGCGTCACTCGATGAAATGTCATTTGTTTACATTTAGAGTTATTCAAGTTTAATAGATTGACTGTACACCAGCCACGAAATTACTCCAAGTCGGTCTGAAAGAGATATACCCGGTATGGTTCGTGTTCGAATATGTGTAACACAGTTTTACTTCATCCACATATATTAGAGTTCTAGAACAAGAAACACCTTGAGGAAGATTATTTATAAATAGGTTAAAAAGCAAGGGACCTAAATGACTACCCTGAGGCTACGCTGATCGACGTAGACAAAGTACTAGCTGTGTTCGGTGGCAAAACTTGGAAAAAGTGTAAGTAAAGAGAGAATGACGTAAAACTCTCTCGAAACGGAAAAAGTAAAAGTTTGCGACCGAACAGGAGTCAGCAGAAACTTGCAGCAAAAACAGCTGTTGCCATTTTGATTGGTTGAAAATTCAAATTTTTAAATTTTTGTTGCTTTCCCTTGTCAAGATCAGCTGTCTTCACTTGCAACTTTTACGGAGCCAAAAATCCTCAGTAAACACTTGCAGCTCCCTCTGTCAATGAAATGTCAAAATGCGCTCTCTAGCTGCAAGTGTTTGGCGCCACCGAACACTTTCACAGTAAAAATTTTATAAAATTTTATAAAATTTTTTGCCACCGAACACAGCTACTATTTAACAGAACCTGTTGCGCCCTGTTCCCATGATAATTTTCAAACTATACTTATAAATGATTCGGAAACCCTAATAAATCAGGTTTGAACAAATCGGCTGTGGTGGTTCTTGGGAGTGGCCGTGGCTTAGACGCACCGCGGTCGATTTGGTATTTTGTGGAATAACGAGAATTCTCGTTATAATGTGGCCATGTATTTGAAGTAAAATTATAATATCACTCTCCGCCCGAGTGTGTCGTCCGTAGCCCTAACTCTTCCGCCAAGAAGCGGTCGATGACTGTGCGGGGGGAGCACGCATCAATGAGGGCACGGATACGTAGCAATCCACCCCCGGCTTCCACCTTCACGACCGCAGTTGGTGCGAGAGTCGTCATGGGGCGCACCGGAGGGCCCACCCGGGAGAGGGCGCGGTTGAGACCGTCGCGGAACCCGGATACTGGTGGTTGTTATCGGCGTTGCGTAGCTAGCGCGGCTGAGAGGCCAGTCTACGCTGATTATGCGTACTTGTGCGGCGTGAGTAGTCGGTATTGGTGGTGCGTAGCTGGCGCGGCTGGGAGGCCAGTCTACGCTCGTCGTCGTGGCCGGTGTTGGTGCTAAGCTGGCGCGGCAGTGTGGCTAGTCTCCGCTTACGGCTGTTCCGATGCGCGCGGTTGCGATGTGGTGACCGTGTCGGTGTGGCGGTCGCGGTTTCGCCGCTCGTGGGCTAGAAGGGGCCGGAACGGCAGTGAGTGCGATGCCCCTTCCGTCGGTCGGAGCGGCGGTGGGTCCGGTACCGACTCTACCTCCCATGCTGCGTCCGAGACGTGAATCGACAGCATCTCCTCTTCCATTTCTGCCTCTTCCACTTGTTGCTCCCAACTCTCCTCGGCAGGCGGGCTGGTTGGCGCGGTGGTTGTCGTCCATCGGCAGATGGAGAGTGGTGTTGTGTTTTCCACCACATCGTCGGCATCTGGCGTCGCTGGTGCATTCCCTAGCACAGTGGACCATTGACAGGCAGTTGTCGCAATAACCCGCCCGAATTACCTCCTTCAAGCGCTGCAGGGGCGCCATCCCCTGGTATTGGGCGCAGCGGATGGCTGTCGCCACACAGTGGGCATGGCTTCGGGTACCGGGCGGCTAAGCGCTCGGCCCGCTGGCGTAGGGATGCAAAACGTGTCATTCTGGAAGAATAAAGGAGAAGAAACATAGGTTGGTTATGGTTAACGACCGGAAGAATAAAGGAGAAGAAACATAGGTTGGTTATGGTTAACGGCCGGACACCCGTACGCATGAGTGGCGAGAGCGCTGTAAGTTGGCGGACGTTGATGTGATTCTGGTATCACAAACCCAACCACTGTTTATTTTTAGAAATTTCATAATTATTTAAATGGAATATATTATTAGATATGTATATTATTCCTAGTTACTAGCCGTAAATATATGGAACGATAATAAATAAGCCCCGTTATATGCCCGAAACGAGTACAGGAGTGACAAAAATTATTATTCTTATACGGTTGCGTATGTCACCGTAGCGCTTGCTACGAAAGGTTCTTTTTTCTTGCTTGACTCACCCTGCATTTTGTTTCGCCATGCCGAGTGCATTTATTTTCTCGCGTTCATTATGTCCGTATGTACATATGTACATTAGAGTGACCACAAAACATATGGAATTTGCAAAAGTATTGAATTTTTTCGCTCACCGTGCATTTTCTGATAGCTTGACAATAGAAACTAAGATCTGCATAAAAATCTGACCACCTGTAGTGGGAAATAGCCACTCGGATTTAACATAAAGTTCAAAAATTGACCTAAAAATTGTGCATGGCTTAAGAGACCAATATCTCTTTAAACAATGATTCTCGGAGAAATAACGTATTAATAATTTTTATACAAAATGAAACTGGGAACATATTCTCCATATGATATTTATACCTACCGTTATCCTTTCAGGACATATTGAGTCCTTAAAGTGAAATTTAAATTTTTTTGTTTGTTAAAAAGGCAAAAATAAATATTAAAAAAAAAGAGAATTACGTAAACTATACATAATTTAATAGGATATTTAAAGTAGTTTTACACATCATAATTTTTTTTTAATTTACATGCACTATTATAGTCAAAAAAATGATTTAAAATAAGCAAGCCGCATTTTTTCAAACTTTCTTTTTACCAAACTGAAAATATCGTAGTAGACTTTGCAATTAAAAAAAAATATGTTATAGTTTCATTCTTAGCAGGCTATGAAAATGTTGAGATAAGGATAATTAAATGTGCATTACAAAGAAAAAAACGGTGTCGAATTTTACAAAAAATAGTACTCTTTTTTTTCATAAACTGTAGTAGGCTTAGCTAAATGAATAAAAATATGTATTGATACGAAAATAAAAAAAGGTATCGCCGAGCTTTTAAGAAGCGACCGCAATTATATATTTATATTGACTGTTCTAATATTTTAACCAGCACTCTGCCCTTTTTATAATATCTTCCTTTTATTTACTATTATTTTGTTTCAAATACTCTATGAACTTTGTTTTCGAAAAATTATTAGAGGGCAAATTTTTGTAGTGCTGCTCCATTGAATGCAATATGAACTGTTTTTGTTCCTCTTGGTGGGTCAGTACTGCATTAAAACGAGAAATGAGTGCCACTCCACGCTCTGCGATATCATTTACTACTAAAAGTTGTGAAACAATATCTTTAGCTAAAATATAGTTTTCATTATTCTCCCAGCTACATATATGGATCAGTTTTTAAAAAATCAATATCTATTTTCGTTATTTCTTTATTTAATACGGTGTCGAAGAAAAAGTAAGAATTACTATTTACAAAATCGCAAACTTCGAAGGCCATTATTGCTTCAATATTAAGATTCACACGCTTTGGACTATCGGGATATCCATTTTTTTTCAAATTCAAAACCATTTTTCTTTTCATATCAATACTTACCGCGTTATCAAAAAAAGCTAAAGCAACATTAACATCGTTTAAATACCACAAATGATGGAGCAGTTTGTTTTGAACTGCGTCGGCTATTTCGGCATCAACGTTTTTATAATCCTCCAATTCCTTTAGTAATCGTAAATCATTTGCAGGTGCCTTTGGAGCCACCTGGCATAGAAACCAATATCTCATATATATACGGACCACGAATATGTTGTATCGGCGAATATTTTGCAAAAGTTTTGCTGAAATGTATGTTTAAAAATGCATTCATGGATTTAATTTAATACATAGACAGTAATACTTTTACTTACAAGGCGTGGGAAATTGTTTTCTAAATAAAAATATTTTTAAACAATATATGATTTTTGCTATCCATCTGGCATGGCTGACGGCGCCGGGTCGGGAGATTCTGTAGTTCGGAATGTTTTCCCCAACAAATAGCGCACATAATTTCAGCATTTCGATATAGTCATGCCTGGCATTATCTATCTTATTTGTAATTTGATCACGAATGAAGTCTTTTATATTTTCTCGTATATCTTTCGGGAAAAACTTAGCGACATCTGCGTCCTCAGTACCATACTCAAACTGATCTTGCCGTATTTGCGGCCATGCTTTTCGAAATTTTTCGAATAACGAAATTTTTGGTCCAGAACTTGTTTTCTCAACTGTTATTTTAAATGCTGCTCCTGCCAAAAGCTCCTGCCTAATGCCTGCCTAATTTCTGTTCAAGCACAGCGCAAGCTCCAATTGAAGTGCTGGTATTACTTGTAGTGGTGTCGAAGCACATAGCCATAACATTATTTTGTACGTTCCAGTCTGCCAAAGCTGAATAAACAGCATCCCCTTCAATAGCACCGGTTTGTCTGCTAACTTTTGGCACACCCAAGACCTTGGAATCGCCACCAGAAGATACAATAATGGCTAAGCGGTTACATACTAGACTCTTTACGTTTGTACAGTCCTCTAGTATCTTACCATCCCAATGCACTGTAAAACCCGCGTTTTCTTGAAACTGATTTCGTATTTCACCAAAAATGTTTTCTCTATGTTTCATCCGTTGCTTTCTAATATGCTCAACTGAAATATTTAATGATTTTACACAGGCGCGTAGCCAGAAAAAAATTTCGGGGGGGTTTTGGCCAAAGTGTCAGTAAATAAGAATTACCTATAAATGCACATATATTTATATTTTCACACATTACATATTTATACTTTTATTTATTTGAAATTTTCCTCTTTCTACACGGCTAAAAATTTGAGCCTAAATTTTAAACCATTCATTGGTTTACACAATTTTTAAAACTTTTTTTTAATAAATTCCAAACCTTTCTCAATTTTTTGCGGTTAAGATTTAAAACTTAACCGGGATAAACAAACACGGTACTTTTCGCACAAAATTCATGAGTGCGCCGTAGCTCAGTAGGTAGAGCGTTGCGCACTGATTTGGGGCACGTCGGTTCGAGACCTAACATTTTTTAAAAAAACATAAAAAAATTTTAACAACATTTTCGGTATAAAATTTAAATAATTTTTATTAGGCGCATTTCTATGACAACCGTCGTAAATTTAATTCTAAACCAAATTTGGTCATACACCTAGATCAGTATGTCTGCGTTCAAAGGGTTTTTTTGGAATATCCAGTAAAATTAACTTCTTTAGACTAATTTAATTATTTTGAATGAAAGTATGTGCAAATACATAATGAAACTTCTGCAAATCAAAGTTCAAAAGTTTGTGGAAAATTTATGAAAATTTAAGAAATCTCGAAAAAATTTCATCGAAATTTCTAACTTTCTCGTAAAATTTTTTTGATTTTTTTCGAGTATGCAGTTTTGTTCGTTCAATTGTCAAAAGCCGACCAAGAGCATTTTCTTCAATATAAAAATACTACGCTTATAAATTTGTATGGAAGATAATGCACTTGGCTAGGAAAAAAATTGCCAAAAATCTAGTAATTCTTCTAGCGGCTTAAGATTGCTATCTTTGTTCACTTTAATTGAACGGGCCACAAAACTGAAAACTCGAAAAAATTTAAATATTTTTACTAAAAAGTTAGAAATTTTTATGAAAATTTTTCGAGTTTTCTTGAATTTTCATGAATTTTCCACAAAGTTCTTAACTTTGAGTTGCAGTATTTTTCTTGTTTTTTTGCACATTCTTTCATACAAAAATAATGAAATTAGTCAAAGGAAGTCAATCTTACTGAAAATTCCAAGCTACACTTTGAATATGTAGCCCCAAAAAGTTTTAAATCTAGGCTAAATATTTTAGACGTGTACAAAACAATATTTATTTTTATTGTTTGTTTTCAAATTTTGTGTAGGATTTCTTCAGGCTTTGGCAATAAGTAAATGGTTGTCGCTTTATTTCTTGAAGAAAAACTGAAGCTTCGGAAAAATAAAAACAGAAAATGAAATAACATTGAAATTCATATAAAAAGCGGAAAATTGCAATTATTCAACATGCAAAACGGAACGTCAACATTTGTTGGCTATTCATGACAATTTCATAGTCAAGAAATACTTGAAAATATTTCTTAATAATTTTCCGGGCTTTCTTTTAAACGTTTTCAATCTTTTTTTGCCAAATTAGCGTCACCTTTTAGTATCACCTCACAAGTATAAGTACAATTTAATTGTTACTTTCTCTGATAATTCAATACGACTGCGTTGTGTACAGCTTAGTAATTTTTGGAAATTTTTTTTAACTTCTTGTTCATTTTTTTGGTTAAACCTTTGGCAACCGTGACTATAATAACGAGGGACACTCATTTTTACGATTTTTGCCCGCTGTATTCATAGCTCGAAAAGCAGTTAGTTTGGCGCGAATTTCTTAAAGGGCCAAATGAGTGAACCGTTGCAGGAATTTAGTTGTGACCTCTCAGACTTGCTCTGACAATTGATTAGCGACTGCCAATAACTTCTCTCAGTGTGAAATATTATTTAATTTTATTCTTTCGTATTTTCATTATTGCTATTAATGCTAATTTCTTAACAGGGGTTTTAAAGGTAAATAGAGTAATTATTCTAGTACAGACGTATATTTTTTAATTTTCGGAAATTTCGGGGGGGGTTTGAACCCCCGAAACCCCCCCCTGAATACGCGCCTGATTTTACATCATGCCCCAGATTATGAGCTGTTTAACAAATTACTGCTAGAGCTCCTCTATTACTTATGCTGTACCTATCTAAAACTTGGGTTTTGTCTAGCGTCACCTAAATCAATTTCGGGCGTTGCTTCTTGTCTTTTTTGCTTCGGCAAGGAAAAGTCATCTTCAGGCATTGATATGTCAATGGAATCCTCTTCTTCTGTCTGTGGTTCATCGATTTGGTCATCTAAATCATAATGCGACATCACGAATCAAATAAAATAAATAGCTTAACACATCTCTTCTGCTTGGAATCATATTTCCATTCAAAGAGTTTTTTTTCCAGCCTGTGTTTAAAAAAGATACTCTTACATTATACAGTAGAAAAGCCTTACATAGCACTTAGCTCGTAAGATATTATTAAATAATTACCAATTAAGGGAATGCATCTTGATCTTAAGGCCATTACAATAATAGTTTTAAACAAATTTACACTTATGAGCACTACCGCTACAATATTTTCAGTTTGGTAAAAAAAAAGTTTGAAAAAATGCGGCTTGCTTATTTTAAATCATTTTCTTGACTATAATAGTGCATGTAAATTAAAAAAAATGTATGATGTGTAAAACTACTTTAAATAACCTATTAAATGATGTATAGTTTATGCAATTCTCTATTTTTTAAATATTTATTTTTGCATTTTTTAAAAAACAAAAAAATTTAAATTTCACTTTAAGGACTCAATATGTCCTGAAAGGATAACGGTAGGTATAAATATCATATGGAGAATATGTTCCCAGTTTCATTTTGTATAAAAATTATTAATACGTTATTTCTCCGAAAATCATTGTTTAAAGAGATATTGGTCTCTAAAGCCATGCATAATTTTTAGGTCAATTTTTGAACTTTAGGTGAAATCCGAGTGGCTATTTCCCACTACAGGTGGTCAGATTTGTATGCACATCTTATTTTCTATTGTCAAGCTATCAGAAAATGCGCGGGGAGCAAAAAAAATCAGAATTTTTGCACTTGTGGTCACTCTAATGTACATATATTTGTGTACTTATATACGTGTGCTGGCGTTAGGGCTGCGCACACAGCGACATTTTCGCTTTGACCGGTACTGTAATCCCGGCGGAACTCGGAATTCGGTACCGAGCATGGTAGAGAGTATTTTAGGTTTTGTGCTTATTTTTGTCTGTTGTTTTGTGGGCAAAACAGTCCTGCCCCTCAGAAAAAACAGACCCAAAGTCATAAAAAATGCAAAAACCGAGAAAAAAATTTTTTTTCTGAAGCGAAAAAAAACTTTTTATTCTTTGAAAATTATTTATTTTTTTTTTGCCTCGTCACGGTCGCCGAGGTGGGGGATGAACGTAGATTTCGTCCCCCCCTTTGCCCGCAGTAAGCGGTCCCGATTTTTCGGCATGTCGGGTTTTTGGTACCCGTTGACCAACATCCGTAGCATCACTAGCGCCGTGGCGTGATGATCAGCAAACATATTTACATATCTGTATGGCCAATGCGAATATATTATATGGTGGTGGCAAAGCGAATTCAGCCATCTTCGCATACGGACACATACTGTTTGTTTTCATCGCAGAAAGTGCATACGTGAATTTCGGAATGAACATTTAATTAAATAACTGTTGAAATAGTGTAATTTATTTAGAAATAGATATTTAGTTGCATGGTGATCGTGTGAAGTGCTGAATATTGCGCAAAGTATGAAACCGCAAGCACTGCTAATGTAACCAAACCTTTGAGGATTTTCTTTTGATGACATTTGTATGAACCCCATAAGTACTACAGAACGGGAAGAACAAGCAATCAGCTGATTGTATGCCATCACCAGGTATATAATTCGTTCGGTTCAATTGAACCACACATACATATATACAGTATTGGACAATACAATCGCACCCCCTTTTTGTCATCGAACTAAAACAAAGACGTCCTACAAATAAAGTTTCAGATAATTTCGTATAAAAGTTTGACTTATGTTGTAGCAAACTTCGTTCAAGGTTTTACTAAAAGCTTTGCACCAAATTCAAAATAATTTAGCAAATTTTGACCTAATTTTTCAACTTTTTTCCTCGGCACTTTAGAAAAATTCTGAGTACGCAGTTTTGTAGCCCATTCAATTTGACTCTGACAAAGTGCAAGTATTAAGTAGCTCCGACAGCGCCTTGATTTTTAATAAATTTTTTTCCGAACTAAGTTATGTATTTTCTCCATATAAAAAATAATGTTGTGATTTCGTTGTATGGAGAAAAAATACACATAAAAAATTATTAAAAATCAAGGCGCTTTCGGAGCTACTAAATACTTGCACTTTGTCAGAGTCAAATTGAATGGGCTACAAAACTGCGTACTCAGAATTTTTCTAAAGTGCCGAGGAAAAAAGTTGAAAAATTAGGTCAAAATTTGCAGAGTTATTCTGAATTTTGTACAAAATGATCAAGAATGGCTTTAGTGGTATTCATTACAACATAAACGATGTTTGAAAATAAAATGAATCGAAATCGCATATGAAAGACGTTGTTGTTATAGCTCGATGTTATATAGGGGGTGCTATAGTATAGTCCAATACTGTATGTTTACATACGCTTTGCTAGTGAATGGTCAAGCGAAGCTCGCGACCGAAAAATATGTCGTACATACATACATATGTACATATATATTTACATTTACTCACTCTGGCAGGTATTTGCATAGAAGACGTGCAAAAAAAAGGGAAAATTCATTGTTCATTTTTTCTCTGCTAGCGTAGCAAGCCCCCTATCTGGACAGTCATTTTCCAACTGCCCCCTTGGACGAAAATGCCCCAGTGATTCTTGCTCTTACAATCAATATTTACATCGATTTGTCCACAAATGGGCTAATTATTTTCCTGAAGGCTACTTGGTAAATAAATGAGTTCCAGTGATTAAGTATAAATTGATAGTAATTTGAAACATTGCCATAGAATACTAGGATCGGGATAATTTCGCTAAAGCAATTGCACGTTTCACTAAAGAAGATCCCACTTTCCATTTCCTTTACGCTGAACATGTTACGGATAACTTCTTTGTTTATCCATCGATTCGGCATTCCAAACGAAAACAACGCCGCGAAAATACGGATATGCAGGCTGGTCAGTGATAAAATGGTATTAGTGAGTAGTAATTAAGCAGTCAATATACATATCTCACATTAGTTCGAAGTTGTTCCAATTTAAGCAATAAAGCGATAGAAAATTTAAACCCAATGCCATAGTAATGTTTTATCAGACTGTCCGCCCATCTGTCCGAATGAATTTTTAGATAAACTATAGGGCACAAACTAGGTCCTGAATATGTATGAGATACTACCAGGCAGTGGATATTTTCGTGTTATGTTAACATATCGCGGTTGACTTGGAGGCGTTGTGGCTATGCCAGCCCAAAATTTCAGGTGTTAATGGGATGACAAGTGGGCCTGACTCCGTTCTTTCGGTACTGCGTGAGTTTTAATAGGTTCCATTCGCATGGCAAGAGTTCCTTCTCTTGGTTATTGAACTTTGGTGGTAATTGTATGCCACCACTGTCAACTGCTAAAACACTTTCGAAAATGTCTGGAAAGGTGTCAAACGACGCGTTTTGGGAAGTTCGATAATCTCTGTACGTCAAGAGATATTTGTATTTGAAGTTTCCTATTGTTAGGTTGTTTGCAGACATCCAAACGGGTGTGGTAGTTAGAATATTCGCGTCACTGTGGATATGTGAATATCTTTAAAGTTACATAGTATATGTATGCATATACTCATATTTTCCCTAATTTCAGGTTTGAATAAATGCGGTATGATGGTGTAGGTGTCCTCCAGGGCGAGTGACACTGATAATTTATATATATATATATCTTTATTTATTTTGTATTTTGGGGTATGTATACGTATGCCAACTTGTCGTGGCAGGTGGATTAATTTTCAGTGGCAGAAAGGTTCGCCCTTCTGCGTTAAGTTTTCTCTGGCCTTGTTTTCGAGTGCAATTAGGTTCTCTTTGGCGGAGTGGTTCGACGTTCTGCGTTAGGCTTTCTGTTGTCCTCGTTAAGGGTAGCGAGTGAGGGGTGGAAATTTGGGATATGGGAGATGGTAGGGTCTTGGTTGGAGGTGGAGTGGATGGTTAGGATGAGGTAGCGGGCCTGTCGCCATCCAGTCCTTCCATAGGGAGCAGAATCAGTTTGACCAACGGTCTTCTGATCTGACCCTTTTCGGTGACGAGATCCACTACACACACTCGGCTATCTTCGCCGGGGTGTACGTGGGTAACTCGACCGAGCCTCCATTCATTCGGAGTCAAGTTGTCTTCTTTGATGACAACAAGATCTCCCACCTTAATGTTTTGTTTTGGATGCTTCCACTTCACTCGTTTTTGAAGTTCGGACAAGTATTCCACCTTCCATCGCCTGCAGAAGGTTTGATGAAGAGCCTTGAGCTTCTGCCACCTATTAATAATGGATGCAGGGCTCTCATTCACCTCTAGTTCTGGCGGAGCCAGAAGATGACTTCCCGTAAGGAAGTGCCCAGGGGTCAAGGGTTCCAGATCCGTTTGTTCATTTGAGGCTGGTCTTAGTGGTCGCGAGTTGAGGCATGCCTCTATCCGACACAATAACGTATGAAACTCTTCATGCGTGAATTTATAAGGCGAGGCTAACTTCTTGAAGTGGCTTTTGAAGCTCTTCACTCCCGCCCATATGTAGAGCCCCGGCTGGAATAAAATGCCATGTCACGGTTTGATGGCTGTATTTTGAAATGGTTTCATTCTCGTGCTTCAGAGATGAATGAATTAAATTCAGATCGTAGAGATCTTGACGATCCGACAAAGTTGGTACCGTTGTCGGAGTATATGTTTCTCGGACATCCTCGTCTAGCGATAAAACGCGAAAAGGCTGCTAGAAAGGATGGGGTACTAAGATCACTGGTCGCTTCCAGATGGATCGCTTTGGTGGTGAAGCAAACAAAGAGGCAAACGTAGCCCTTTGATAGTCGACATCCTCTACCGCGGTAACTTTTAATATCGAAAGGCCCGGCAAAGTCCACCCCGGTATTAGTGAACGCGCGGGTGAAGGTAGTGCGCTCGCAAGGCAGGGTACCCATAAGTTGGGTTTGCGCTCGTTTTCGATAAATGGTGCAGACTTTACAATTATGGATGGTGGCCCTAATCATGTTCTTGATATTCGGAATCCAGTATTGGGTGCGGATCAGACGAAGCATGAGTTGGTTTTCCCCATGGAGGTAAACTTTATGTTCCATTTGTACAATCAACCTACAATTATATGGCAGTATGATTGGGCGGCGCTCGTTATAAGCGAGGTCTTGAGATGCTCCAAGACGTCCACCGGCCCTAATAATATCATCATTTTCGATGAATGGGTTGAGTGGGAATATCTCACTTTTCTTGTCGATAGAATTTCCCTTCTTCAAATTCACATAATCCTCATTATAGATTTGCTTCTGATAGAGTTTTATCAAGATTTGAGTCGTTGACTTAATCTCACCGGTTGAGATAAAACACGACTTTTCCAGAAATGAAGCTTTTGTTTGGGGATGAGTTCTTCGAAAGAGTCTCATAATATATGATAGTACCCTCAAAGCCCTCGGTAAATCCGAAAACCGGTCGAGAATATCGATTTCTTGTTGCTTTGATATTGCGTAGACCTGCGCTCTCTTTTCCTCCAAGGAAGTGTGATTTTCCTTTTCTTGGGCTGGCCATTGTGAGTTGTCTTCTTGTAACCAAGAAGGTCCCTGCCACCACAAAGAATTGTTGACCAAGTCCGACGCTGGTAGTCCCCTGCTTCCTAAGTCTGCTGGATTCGATTCCGAATTCACATGCAGCCAATCCTTGCTGCCGACCAGGTCGATGATTTTTGTAATACTGTGTGCTACGAAAGTTGACCAAGAACATGGTGGTTTCCTTATCCATGCCAAAACGATGGTGGAATCCGTCCATAAGTGCTGTCTGACTGACCCAAGTTTGATGTTTCGGAATATTGATTCGATCATCTCTGCCAGAAGTACTGCTCCGCAAAGTTCCAAACGCGGAAGTGAAATGGTTTTCACGGGTGCTACTCTGGTTTTGGCCAGGAGTAGTGATACGGAGATGTCATCATTAATTTTAAGGCGCATGTAAACAGCTGCAGCGTATGCCTTTTCCGATGCATCACAGAATCCATGTATTTCGACCTTATCTTCTGGTGAAAAGTTTACCCATCGTGGTCCTTGTCTTGTCGATTTCATGGTATTGATGTCTGAAGTTTTGCCATCGTTCCAATGTGTTGGACGAAACAGGTTCATCCCGATCGGTCCCTTCTGCATCAGGATTTTGGCTACAATGACCATTGGTGCAAGCCATCCTAGGGGGTCGAAGAGCTTGGCGTTGGCAGATAAAATCGCTCGTTTCGTTAGCTTTTCACTCTCTTCCAGTGATCCTGCTTGGAAGTAGAATTGGTCGGAGTGGGCATTCCATCTTATGCCCAATGCCTTAACGGTGCTGGTACCTTCAAATGACAGAAAGTCCTCGGTCAGCCGATCCGATTTAGGGATGTCGTTGAGAATCTCCTCAGAATTCGAACTCCATTTTCGCGGTGGGAAGCCAGCGGAGTGTAAGACTTGGCGAATCTCATTAATGGCCGATGCGAGTGTATGTCCGACCTCTAATACGTCGTCAACGTATGTACATGCCTTCCCTTAGTATGCTAGATGCTGTAGGATATGAACTTTCTACATCATCTGCAAGTTGCAAAAGGGTTCTAATTGCTAAATAAGGCGCGCAATTGACCCCGAAAGTGACCGTTTTTAACTCGTACAGGCTTATGACTCTTGTGGCGATGTTCGGTAAACAATCCGTTGGAATTTTGCGTGATCGTCCCTCATCCATATTTGTCTGTACATCTTTTCGATGTCACTATTAAACACGAAGCGATATAGTCTCCAGCGAAGTATAAGTACTGGAAGATCTGATTGCAGTACTGGGCCAGGCAGGAGAATGTCGTTCAAACTTGTGTCATTCGCTGTTTGGCTTGAGGCGTTGAAAACGACTCGTAGTTAGTGGTGGTACTCTCCGCCTTAACTACTGCGTGATGGGGCAAAAAATAGTTATTCGCCGAATCGGCTTGAACCATCTCCTTAATTTTTTGCATATGCCCTAATGTCTCATACTCAGACCCTTATGTATTCTTTCGCTAAATTTGGGTTTTTTGCTAACCGCGTTTACTAAGAGATCCCCCTATGTTTATTCTCTCCGGGTATTCCTGTCTGAACGGAAGTGAGACGACATATCTCCCATCTTCTCTACGACTCGTAGTTGCCCTATATAAATCTTCGCAGTATTTGTCGTCTGCGTTTGGACTTTTAGTTCTGGTCAGATTTTCTAACTCCCAGAATGCTGTAAGCTGTTTGTCGAAAGCAATTTCGCTGTAAAACGACACTATATTTCTGGTTGGATTGGGGGCGTCTACACGCCCGGTTAGTATCCAACCGAACACCGTTTCTTGATCCATAAGTGTACTCAATACATTCTTTTTTAGTCCGCTCAATATTATTTGCGGATATATATCTCCGCCAAGTATGAGATCTAATTCTTCATTAACGTAGAACCTCTTATCTGCCAAGACTAACTCTGGGAATGCCTGCATAGTCGTTGCGTCGATATGGCAGGATTGCAGATTCCCAGTTAGTTTAGCTAGAATTAGCACTGAAGTTGTTAAGCTAAAGCAAGGGGCCACTGGTGAACTGAGTTCAATGTGGGAGGCCTCCTTGACTTGAGCCGACCAGCATTAGTGATACCCGAAACTTGGGCATGCATCCTTTTTGCTGGTATATTGGTATATTCTGCGCTTTAGTCGTTCTGTCATAAACGAGCACTCTGAACCACAATCTATCAGTCCTCTTGCTGGGAAGTCTGTACCATTATGATCAATGGTGACTCGAGCTGTCCCTAGCAGCACACCTGCACTTGAATGCAGGATTTAACATTTCGGTCTGAAACCGAACTTTATTTTGAAACTTCCCATCTCTGTTGTGCCTGTTGAGAAGTAGAGGCAGCATTATCAGCTTTATACTGACTCAGGCTGCTGGTTGCCTGCGTCTGTAGAGACTCCGCATGCAGGAGCGTATGATGTCGAGAGTGGCATTTGTTGCAGTCGTACGAATTGCTACACTTCGACACTGTGTGTCCTGGGGATAGGCAGCCCTTGGTGGATTTAACGAAATTAATTCTGAGTTATTTTTATTTTCTGTTTTTCCGACAGGGTGAATGCTAGATTTATATTGGAACGATTTTCCGTCATCCCTTGTCAATTTTTGTTTGTTTACAAACCGGTTTCGGCGATCCGCCATCTTCGGTGTAAGTTTTCGTTCTGATCTGTGTCTATCCGTTGTCCAGTATTTATAGTTTGAATGCTGTAGGTAAAGTTAGTATGCGTGTATATAGTTCGTGCGTTAGGTTCGTGTTTCACGAATGCTCCCGAGCGGCAAGCTGCAATAGGGTTGTTTTGAAACTCGTCTATTAGTTTGTTTGTCAGGCACTGCTGAACGCTATGTAATGTCAGGTAATGCTGAATGTTCTCGAGCGGCAACTCGTTAACTAGTTTGTGGGTCAGGTAATGTTAATCTTGTGCTTGAATAGAAGTCGGTAATTTTTGTCCTTTGGTTTGTTTTGTGTGTTCGCTCGTTTATCGTTACTTGTCTGGTTATTGTACCTGCTGCGTTGTGTTGTTTTTTGTAGACTAGTTTTAGAGGTTCGAATATTGCATCAGAATTGGTGCTAGTTTGTTCGTTTATTATTCTTCCGTCAAATGTCTTTAGTTTGTATATTTCCATGTTCTCAAGCACATTTAAGCGTCGCCCTTTTGTTTGCACGTGAAGTGTTTTGGCTGTGCTTTTGATTTTAGCCGGGGTGCATTTGTTTTCATACATGTGGTTAGCAAAGTTTGATTCTGGTGTGATGGAGGGTTTCCGTGTCTTTCGGTTGTAGTCCCTGATATGTCCCCGAAATCGTGTACTTATTTTCCGTCCTGTTTGTCCTATGTAGCTGTGCTGGCATTCGCAAGTAAGTTTGTATACCCCATGTTCGCTGAACGGCTCCGCTGAGTTGGTGTTAGTTGCTAGTTTTTGTCCCAAGTTGTTCGATGTTCTGAATGCTGTGCTGATGTTGTGTTTCTTGAAAAAGTTGGCCAACTTGTATGTGGTGTTTCCAGTGTATGTCATAACTGTCCAAATTTTGGCCTTTTCCCCTTCGGTTTCCCTTCTCTGCACCAAATGGTTGCTTCGGAGTTTGTCCACTAGGGTCTTTTTGTATCCGTTGCTAGTTGCTATGCTGTATATCGTGGTGAGCTCCACCTTGTATGATTCCTTAGAGAGAGGCGTTCGCTGAAGTCTGTCCACTAGATGTCTTAATGCTGCATTCTTGTGTTGTTGCGGATGGTTCGATGTACAGTGGATTATGGTGTCCGTGGTTGTTGGTTTTCTGTAGATGTCATAGTTGAACTTGTTCGTGAGTTTGTTGATTCTAACCGTTAGGTCCAAGTAGTTCAGTTTTCCCTCCTTCTCCGTTTCCATTGTGAATTTTATGCTCTCATGCTGCTTATTTAGAAATTCCAGTACTTGTTCTTCACAGTTATTATTTAATACGCAGATAATGTCGTCGTTCTGCATGAATGCCTCCATGAGGACGGATGAGGTTGGGTTGCCCATTCCCAGTCCATTCATTTGTCTATATATTTTATTGTTAAACCTGAAATAGTTTTGTTGTAGCGTTGTTCTGAGGGTGTTTGTAATTTGTGCTGTCCTGACCGCATCTTTAGTTTTTCCTAGTAGCGTTTTGTTAACGATATCCAATGTCTCCGGAAGCGGAATAGATGGGTACAAGTCCTTTATGTCAAAGGATACTATCGTGCTGTTCTCCGCGAGTTTTACGGTCTCAAGTTTTTCTATTAGCTCCGTTGTATTCTTTATTGTGTGTATGTGCTCTAGTTCCAGTGTGTCATTCAGTATACTCTTCAAATGTTTTGATAGCTTATACCCCGGTGCTGACTTAAAATTAATGATAGGCCGCATCGGAGTATCGGGTTTATGTATTTTTGGTAGCGCTATCAATTCTGATGCAATATTCGAACCTCTAAAACTAGTCTACAAAAAACAACACAACGCAGCAGGTACAATAACCAGACAAGTAACGATAAACGAGCGAACACACAAAACAAACCAAAGGACAAAAATTACCGACTTCTATTCAAGCACAAGATTAACATTAACTGACCCACAAACTAGTTAACGAGTTGCCGCTCGAGAACATTCAGCATTACCTGACATTACATAGCGTTCAGCAGTGCCTGACAAACAAACTAATAGACGAGTTTCAAAACAACCCTATTGCAGCTTGCCGCTCGGGAACATTCGTGAAACACGAACCTAACGCACGAACTATATACACGCATACTAACTTTACCTACAGCATTCAAACTATAAATACTGGACAACGGATAGACACAGATCAGAACGAAAACTTACACTGAAGATGGCGGATCGCCGAAACCGGTTTGTAAACAAACAAAAATTGACAAGGGATGACGGAAAATCGTTCCAATATAAATCTAGCATTCACCCTGTCGGAAAAACAGAAAATAAAAATAACTCAGTTAGTGCCTGTCAGGCTTTTAACGTAAACGAAAATATAATACTGACAAGATACAAAAGACGCCTCACCAAATTATATGCAATAAAGGCGAACATCTGGTTCAACAGACAATGTTTGTCATTGAACGTCACCCCAAAATACGCCCGGATCCAGTCGAAGGCAAACACACCAGCGAACAGGAGGACAGCTAAGAGAGCCGAAAAAGACTTTATAAGGAACGAGATACACGGCCTTCACGCCAAGAAAGATAGGACGAACGCTGAAATTCTATCAATTCATCTGCAACTATCAGAGCTGATACCTACAACTGCACTGATGGACTGCTTCTTTCAGATAAAAGCTGAAATCAAGAACGGACTAAAACAAAAATACGGAGCATTGAACAAGAAATTGGACAAACTGACGGGTAGACGCGAATACAACAACCAAGAGGTACATAGATTTCATGATAGGTTCGTAAACTTGACCACGGTGGACATCAACAAAGACGAAGCGCAACTTCTCGAGAAGGGGCTAAAACACAACTTGATAGACAGTAACAAAGCAAGAAAAACGGAGCAAGCGATAGTAGATGCAGAGGTCGGAATATCGCTCCTCCCGTACGAAGAGCAGGAACACGCCAGACATATGTGCAGGGAAATTATTACCAAGGACTTAAGGACCGATAACCTGCAGAACGCGAATAAGGAGGAAAAGGTGCTTAAAGAGCTAAAGCGAAAGCTCAAGAGAAATAACGTTGTGACTACAAAGGCGGACAAAGGAAACACGACAGTACTTATGGACAAGGACGATTACATAGCAAAGACCGAAAGACTGATCAGGGATATGAAATGCCGCGTAATTTGCGAGGACCCCACCGAAAAATACCAGGCGGAAATCAAAAGGGCTATAAAAAACACAACGAGTGTAATTGACGACAGGACTGGACATACTCTGTCACAAATGAATCCATCTCCTCCCCCACTGATAGCGCTACCAAAAATACATAAACCCGATACTCCGATGCGGCCTATCATTAATTTTAAGTCAGCACCGGGGTATAAGCTATCAAAACATTTGAAGAGTATACTGAATGACACACTGGAACTAGAGCACATACACACAATAAAGAATACAACGGAGCTAATAGAAAAACTTGAGACCGTAAAACTCGCGGAGAACAGCATGATAGTATCCTTTGACATAAAGGACTTGTACCCATCTATTCCGCTTCCGGAGACATTGGATATCGTTAACAAAACGCTACTAGGAAAAACTAAAGATGCGGACAGCACAAATTACAAACACCCTCAGAACAACGCTACAACAAAACTATTTCAGGTTTAACAATAAAATATATAGACAAATGAATGGACTGGGAATGGGCAACCCAACCTCATCCGTCCTCATGGAGGCATTCATGCAGAATTTGGAAATGAAGTATATGCAAGAGCTAAAAACCAAGCTGGGGGTAATATTTTACGCAAGGTATGTCGACGACATTATCTGCGTATTAAATAATAACTGTGAAGAACAAGTACTGGAATTTCTAAATAAGCAGCATGAGAGCATAAAATTCACAATGGAAACGGAGAAGGAGGGAAAACTGAACTACTTGGACCTAACGGTTAGAATCAACAAACTCACGAACAAGTTCAACTATGACATCTACAGAAAACCAACAACCACGGACACCATAATCCACTGTACATCGAACCATCCGCAACAACACAAGAATGCAGCATTAAGACATCTAGTGGACAGACTTCAGCGAACGCCTCTCTCTAAGGAATCATACAAGGTGGAGCTCACCACGATATACAGCATAGCAACTAGCAACGGATACAAAAAGACCCTAGTGGACAAACTCCGAAGCAACCATTTGGTGCAGAGAAGGGAAACCGAAGGGGAAAAGGCCAAAATTTGGACAGTTATGACATACACTGGAAACACCACATACAAGTTGGCCAACTTTTTCAAGAAACACAACATCAGCACAGCATTCAGAACATCGAACAACTTGGGACAAAAACTAGCAACTAACACCAGCTCAGCGGAGCCGTTCAGCGAACATGGGGTATACAAACTTACTTGCGAATGCCAGCACAGCTACATAGGACGGAAAATAAGTACACGATTTCGGGAACATATCAGGGACTACAACCGAAAGACACGGAAACCCTCCATCACACCAGAATCAAACTTTGCTAACCACATGTATGAAAACAAATGCACCCCGGCTAAAATCAAAAGCACAGCCAAAACACTTCACGTGCAAACAAAAGGGCGACGCTTAAATGTGCTTGAGAACATGGAAATATACAAACTAAAGACATTTGACGGAAGAATAATAAACGAACAAACTAGCACCAATTCTGATGCAATATTCGAACCTCTAAAACTAGTCTACAAAAAACAACACAACGCAGCAGGTACAATAACCAGACAAGTAACGATAAACGAGCGAACACACAAAACAAACCAAAGGACAAAAATTACCGACTTCTATTCAAGCACAAGATTAACATTACCTGACCCACAAACTAGTTAACGAGTTGCCGCTCGAGAACATTCAGCATTACCTGACATTACATAGCGTTCAGCAGTGCCTGACAAACAAACTAATAGACGAGTTTCAAAACAACCCTATTGCAGCTTGCCGCTCGGGAACATTCGTGAAACACGAACCTAACGCACGAACTATATACACGCATACTAACTTTACCTACAGCATTCAAACTATAAATACTGGACAACGGATAGACACAGATCAGAACGAAAACTTACACTGAAGATGGCGGATCGCCGAAACCGGTTTGTAAACAAACAAAAATTGACAAGGGATGACGGAAAATCGTTCCAATATAAATCTAGCATTCACCCTGTCGGAAAAACAGAAAATAAAAATAACTCAGTTAGTGCCTGTCAGGCTTTTAACGTAAACGAAAATATAATACTGACAAGATACAAAAGACGCCTCACCAAATTATATGCAATAAAGGCGAACATCTGGTTCAACAGACAATGTTTGTCATTGAACGTCACCCCAAAATACGCCCGGATCCAGTCGAAGGCAAACACACCAGCGAACAGGAGGACAGCTAAGAGAGCCGAAAAAGACTTTATAAGGAACGAGATACACGGCCTTCACGCCAAGAAAGATAGGACGAACGCTGAAATTCTATCAATTCATCTGCAACTATCAGAGCTGATACCTACAACTGCACTGATGGACTGCTTCTTTCAGATAAAAGCTGAAATCAAGAACGGACTAAAACAAAAATACGGAGCATTGAACAAGAAATTGGACAAACTGACGGGTAGACGCGAATACAACAACCAAGAGGTACATAGATTTCATGATAGGTTCGTAAACTTGACCACGGTGGACATCAACAAAGACGAAGCGCAACTTCTCGAGAAGGGGCTAAAACACAACTTGATAGACAGTAACAAAGCAAGAAAAACGGAGCAAGCGATAGTAGATGCAGAGGTCGGAATATCGCTCCTCCCGTACGAAGAGCAGGAACACGCCAGACATATGTTCAGGGAAATTATTACCAAGGACTTAAGGACCGAAAACCTGCAGAACGCGAATAAGGAGGAAAAGGTGCTTAAAGAGCTAAAGCGAAAGCTCAAGAGAAATAACGTTGTGACTACAAAGGCGGACAAAGGAAACACGACAGTACTTATGGACAAGGACGATTACATAGCAAAGACCGAAAGACTGATCAGGGATATGAAATGCCGCGTAATTTGCGAGGACCCCACCGAAAAATACCAGGCGGAAATCAAAAGGGCTATAAAAAACACAACGAGTGTAATTGACGACAGGACTGGACATACTCTGTCACAAATGAATCCATCTCCTCCCCCACTGATAGCGCTACCAAAAATACATAAACCCGATACTCCGATGCGGCCTATCATTAATTTTAAGTCAGCACCGGGGTATAAGCTATCAAAACATTTGAAGAGTATACTGAATGACACACTGGAACTAGAGCACATACACACAATAAAGAATACAACGGAGCTAATAGAAAAACTTGAGACCGTAAAACTCGCGGAGAACAGCATGGTAGTATCCTTTGACATAAAGGACTTGTACCCATCTATTCCGCTTCCGGAGACATTGGATATCGTTAACAAAACGCTACTAGGAAAAACTAAAGATGCGGTCAGGACAGCACAAATTACAAACACCCTCAGAACAACGCTACAACAAAACTATTTCAGGTTTAACAATAAAATATATAGACAAATGAATGGACTGGGAATGGGCAACCCAACCTCATCCGTCCTCATGGAGGCATTCATGCAGAATTTGGAAATGAAGTATATGCAAGAGCTAAAAACCAAGCTGGGGGTAATATTTTACGCAAGGTATGTCGACGACATTATCTGCGTATTAACGAAAACTTACACTGAAGATGGCGGATCGCCGAAACCGGTTTGTAAACAAACAAAAATTGACAAGGGATGACGGAAAATCGTTCCAATATAAATCTAGCATTCACCCTGTCGGAAAAACAGAAAATAAAAATAACTCAGTTAGTGCCTGTCAGGCTTTTAACGTAAACGAAAATATAATACTGACAAGATACAAAAGACGCCTCACCAAATTATATGCAATAAAGGCGAACATCTGGTTCAACAGACAATGTTTGTCATTGAACGTCACCCCAAAATACGCCCGGATCCAGTCGAAGGCAAACACACCAGCGAACAGGAGGACAGCTAAGAGAGCCGAAAAAGACTTTATAAGGAACGAGATACACGGCCTTCACGCCAAGAAAGATAGGACGAACGCTGAAATTCTATCAATTCATCTGCAACTATCAGAGCTGATACCTACAACTGCACTGATGGACTGCTTCTTTCAGATAAAAGCTGAAATCAAGAACGGACTAAAACAAAAATACGGAGCATTGAACAAGAAATTGGACAAACTGACGGGTAGACGCGAATACAACAACCAAGAGGTACATAGATTTCATGATAGGTTCGTAAACTTGACCACGGTGGACATCAACAAAGACGAAGCGCAACTTCTCGAGAAGGGGCTAAAACACAACTTGATAGACAGTAACAAAGCAAGAAAAACGGAGCAAGCGATAGTAGATGCAGAGGTCGGAATATCGCTCCTCCCGTACGAAGAGCAGGAACACGCCAGACATATGTGCAGGGAAATTATTACCAAGGACTTAAGGACCGAAAACCTGCAGAACGCGAATAAGGAGGAAAAGGTGCTTAAAGAGCTAAAGCGAAAGCTCAAGAGAAATAACGTTGTGACTACAAAGGCGGACAAAGGAAACACGACAGTACTTATGGACAAGGACGATTACATAGCAAAGACCGAAAGACTGATCAGGGATATGAAATGCCGCGTAATTTGCGAGGACCCCACCGAAAAATACCAGGCGGAAATCAAAAGGGCTATAAAAAACACAACGAGTGTAATTGACGACAGGACTGGACATACTCTGTCACAAATGAATCCATCTCCTCCCCCACTGATAGCGCTACCAAAAATACATAAACCCGATACTCCGATGCGGCCTATCATTAATTTTAAGTCAGCACCGGGGTATAAGCTATCAAAACATTTGAAGAGTATACTGAATGACACACTGGAACTAGAGCACATACACACAATAAAGAATACAACGGAGCTAATAGAAAAACTTGAGACCGTAAAACTCGCGGAGAACAGCATGGTAGTATCCTTTGACATAAAGGACTTGTACCCATCTATTCCGCTTCCGGAGACATTGGATATCGTTAACAAAACGCTACTAGGAAAAACTAAAGATGCGGTCAGGACAGCACAAATTACAAACACCCTCAGAACAACGCTACAACAAAACTATTTCAGGTTTAACAATAAAATATATAGACAAATGAATGGACTGGGAATGGGCAACCCAACCTCATCCGTCCTCATGGAGGCATTCATGCAGAATTTGGAAATGAAGTATATGCAAGAGCTAAAAACCAAGCTGGGGGTAATATTTTACGCAAGGTATGTCGACGACATTATCTGCGTATTAAATAATAACTGTGAAGAACAAGTACTGGAATTTCTAAATAAGCAGCATGAGAGCATAAAATTCACAATGGAAACGGAGAAGGAGGGAAAACTGAACTACTTGGACCTAACGGTTAGAATCAACAAACTCACGAACAAGTTCAACTATGACATCTACAGAAAACCAACAACCACGGACACCATAATCATCGAACCATCCGCAACAACACAAGAATGCAGCATTAAGACATCTAGTGGACAGACTTCAGCGAACGCCTCTCTCTAAGGAATCATACAAGGTGGAGCTCACCACGATATACAGCATAGCAACTAGCAACGGATACAAAAAGACCCTAGTGGACAAACTCCGAAGCAACCATTTGGTGCAGAGAAGGGAAACCGAAGGGGAAAAGGCCAAAATTTGGACAGTTATGACATACACTGGAAACACCACATACAAGTTGGCCAACTTTTTCAAGAAACACAACATCAGCACAGCATTCAGAACATCGAACAACTTGGGACAAAAACTAGCAACTAACACCAACTCAGCGGAGCCGTTCAGCGAACATGGGGTATACAAACTTACTTGCGAATGCCAGCACAGCTACATAGGACAAACAGGCCTAATTTTAGAAAACGGGGACAGTTTCGCAATCTGTGGGAATTTGATTTGCATTTTGTGCACAATAACTTTGTGACATTTGCTTGGTCTTTTTGCAGGAGTTTCGTTGGCAGGTCGCATACTCTGCGGTTTCTGCGCTTTCGAAGAAGCCCCTATGAACCCAGACACTGTTTCAAGTGTCTGGAAGCGGTTAGACAAAAATTTGTCCATATCTTTCCACTTGGATATTACCACTTTATGGTCTATGCTTTGCTCCCATAGACCAAGCGTACTTTCCGGCAATTTCGTTGAACACAAGTAAGTAATAATTGCGTCCCAGTTCGAAGTGTCAATTTTATGACTTCCCAAGGACGAAAGGCAATTATTTATATCGCGTTGCAATGTTTCAATTGCGCTTCCACACTCACTCTCTACCTTTTTCAAATTAAACAAAATTTGGAGCTGCGAATTGACAAGTATACGTTTGTTTTCTTACCTCTCGCATAAGTTTCTCCACTCGGTATCGAATCCCTCATTTGTAAGCGGACATTTTCTCACTATATCTTATAGCCATGTCTGACATGCAGCGTAAATAAATGGCGTATGCCTTTTTGTGTTTTAATTTAACTGCTACAATATCAGAAGGTTCCAACTTGTTCGAGTTTAACAACTTATCTTGTTCCGTTCTCGTTTTCCTCCACATTGACTTCAAGTGCTCTTGCTGAAGGCCAAGAGTGAACTTCGTGTGGGCTGAATCATCTATTTCATTCTAGTCAGCTTCGAATTCGCTGATCGTGTCAGCCAACCTAATGAAGCTGTCCATATTTTGGATTTCGAGGAACTTCGACATAAGTAAAGGCAGAAAACTAAACTGAAGGTACGGGAAATGCTCAATCGTACAATATAATTCTTAAAAAAGGGTAAAGGCCGTATGTACCCCAGGAAAATCAAACAACCCAATTCAATAATTTGTTCAATAAATGAACGCAGAGTCTTTACAATGTTATTAAATTTTATTTATTTATTACAGACTTGGTCGTATCGTCTGAATAATTTGTTTAAACTCGACAATAAAATCATATTTATACTATTTGATTAACTCGCCACCCACACGCTATCGGGGATATGTTTATATATATATATGTATACGTGTATATATGTGTTGCCGCAATAACGAAAGTAAGCAAAAGAAAACACAAGTAAAGTGCGCAGTGTATCAAAACGAGCGAATAAGTGAATCTTTAAGTGGAGATTTGTGCAAATAAATGAAAATTTAACTAAAAAAAAACTATGTGACTTTATTTAAGAAAACTAACTAGCCTTCGGTTTAGCACACTCGCGGGCGGCACTTTTTAAATTTAAATAATTGTGGCAATTCGTTTAACAACAAGTAAGGAAGTCTAAGTTCGGGTGAACCGAACATTAAATACCCAGCGTTAGTTTTCAGAAAAAGGGGGCGTGGTTTTCATCCGATTTCGCCCATTTTAAAAACCAATCTATGCCGAGCCTAAACAATAGCGAATTTGGTGGGCGCGGCCACGCTCCTTGCTTATAAAGCTTTAACCGCTTACATGAGCCAAAAGTACTGAATCGATCTTTTCAAGGGTTATACCATGTCCTATATATAACTTTGGAAAAGAAGGCGTGCCATGCCCATAACTTTTAACGTATTTTGGGAAATTTTTCGATGTACGGATATATGTGTCCATTAATCAATATTTACATAATTTTAAAAAAGTGGGTGGTGGCACGCCCACGGATTTTATTATGTTGTTTGTCCCTATTGAAGATCAGTTTTCATTGCAGATCTTTATGATACTTTCACAGTGGCTTGTTAATAGTGAAATGTTGATATTTTGTTTATTCACTTGTGGGCGGTGCCACGCCCATTTTCCAAAATATTACCAAAAAACCTTTAAACATCACTAATAACATCATCAGGTGAATGAGTGTACTAAATTTTAGCATTATATCTTTATCAGTTAAACAGATATTGCATATTCCGGTTTCCTAACTCTCGTTTAGAGAACTTTAGTCCAAAAAGGGGCGTGGTCGTTCACCGATTTTTCTTATTTTCTGTGGTAGTACTCTACATAAACATAACATGCCTGGAACCTAGTTTCGTAAACCTATCTCACACCGTTCTGAAGTTATTAGCAGTCGAATTTGAAAATTGCTTGACTCATAAGTGGGCGGTGCCAGGCCCACTTTCCAAAATTTTGCAAAAATAATGTAAAGAATATGAAAATTGATGTATGTACAAAATTATATTATTATAGCGGTATCAGTTAATTAGATACGGACTTTTCAATATTTCCACCTCCTTTCAATATAACTTTTATAAAAAAGTAGGCGTGGTCGCCAAGCGATTTCGTTTATTTTCTATATCTGAATTTAACACAACAATAGTATGCCCTCTACAAAATTTCGTTATACTAGCATAAACTGTTCTCAAGTTATTAGGAGTCAAAATTTTAAAATTTCTTCAAATATATGGGGGCGGTGCCACCCCCTTTTCAAAAAATTTGGTAAAATCCGCCTTAGAACATATAAATCAATACATATTGCAAATTTTATCATTGTAACTGCTTCTGATATTGAATTAACCCGTTTTATACGTTTTTCGAAATTTTCGATATCGAAAAAGGGGGCGTGGTTATCATCCGATTTCGCCCATTTTCAATAGCAACCTACCTTGGCCAGAAAGTAACCTGTATGCAAAATTTCATGCAAATATCTCAATTTTTACTCAAGTTATCGTGTACACGGACGGACAGACGGACGGACATGCCTTAATCAATTCCTCTTTTCAACCTAAGAACTTTCATATATGGAACTCTATATCTAACTCGATTATTTTGTGCCGTTACATAGTACCGTTATGTGGACAAAATTAATATACCCTTGTACTAGTACTAGTACGCTGGGTATAAAAATAGCAACACCAAAAAACAAGTGGCAAGAAATATACAACTTACGTGCTTCGATGTGGTGATCGGCAGCGTTGTTGTGGCAGCTTCTTTACGGCAGTGTTAATTTGGCTGTGTGTTTGGCTGAGTGTGGATTTATCCAGTAAAATAGTAAAATCAGATATCTTCGATGTTGTTGATATTTTAATATACGGAAATGCTTAATTATGATGTGGACTGTATCCATAGGTCGCTGGTTCAGATCCGGCTCGAAGGACCATGAACAAATCGGCTGTGGTGGTTCTTGGGAGCGGCCGTGGCTCGGACGCACCGCGGTCGATTTGGTATTTTGTGGAATAACGAGAAATAAAAAGAACGAGAATTTCGTTTTAATGTGGCCGTGTATTTGAAGTAAAACTATAATATTACAATTGAAATGTTACCTTAAAGTTGGCTGATGGTGAAATTCCTGGGGTGGCCTTGATGTGGTTTCGTCAATCGTCAACGATCGCTGGAAGAGTAAACGGTCGTCCCAGTCGAGGACAACCGTTGAACCCGAAAACTATCCTCCGGTTTTAAGGGGAAGTGGACCAACACATGCATACCGACATGTACATATGTATGTGTTTGCTAATAAAACACGCATAAGCATACCCGCACATACAGGTGGGTGGTTTGGTATGTGTGGTTGGAAGGGAACAGGAAAGTGATATTACGGTGACTAATTTTTGAGAATTTAGGCATCGGTCCTAAACAAGGTTTATGAATTAGAAGCTTATGGTTGACAGAGTCAAATGTTTTGCTGTAGTCTGTGTATATTAAATCAGTTTTCATTCCCATCACGGATTCTTTCATAACAAAAGAGGTGAACTCAAGCAAGTTCGTTGTCGTTGATTTTCGGTGCACAAAACCATGTTGACAGGGGGATAATAAGGAGATACACAGATATTGCAGCTGCGTATTGCATTGCAGCTGTTGAGTGTCTATTTGTTCGAAAGTTTTAGGAATAGCTGAAAGCTTGGCTATTCCCCTGTAGTTCTCAATATTTGACCTGCTACCTTTTTTATGCAAGGGAAAGACGCTCATTCAAAGGATAGTTTAAATAATTTAAAGACCGGGTCAGATAACGTTGCGGCACAGTACTTCAGCACCTAACTGGGGACGACGTCAGGGCCTGGAGAAAATGTAGGTTTCAAAGCAAGAAGGCTTTGTAGAAGAGTATTTTTTATCTTTAACAGAATTTAGAATACTGTTAGAACTTTCTAATTTGTGAGGAGAGGGAATTTGTTTGAACCTTTTAGAAGTATAGGTTGACCTGAAAAAATCTGCAAATAATTCCGCGATGTCCTGGTCAGAACTGGTGTTCCTATATCCGAAGAAAAGGGAGGATGGAAATCCAAAGGTTTTCCTCTTTGAATAAATGAAATTGCAGAACCTTTTCAGGTTATTGAAAAATTTAGCATGCCATTTAGTAGTCCTTATAACACTGCTAATTGAGCAACTGGAAATTGGAGCCAGCAACCAGCAGGTGTTCCTGATCTCTTAAAATGCTTGTGTAACTTGGACTTAATATTGCTACGTCTCCCAAGCTGTTTGAAGAGGCAGGGTGCCTTATTCGTCCCAACACTAGAATAACGGAGAGGGACATGGCTGTCGAAAATTCTACTTAAAGAATTATAAAAGATGGATATAGAGATATGTCCAGTCAATTGTGGCTTACAGATCATTAAGCTTAATGAAGTTCGCTTTAGAGAAGCTGCCTTAAAACAAGGCTGCACCATATCCAGTGCTATCTCAAGCGTGGGGTAAAATGAATCTTCAGCAGTGTGTTTCGCGGGCCAGAAGAGGGTGATAAGGAAATACCATCGGTAGGGGAGGAAAACAAGTTGGCAGAGTAGTGAGATGGTATGTGTAACAGAACGAGAGGCGTAGTCAAAATCTAAAGGAAACGGTTATGAATTTCTTACGTTTGGACAAAATCGATACGTTCACCTACTTTTCCACGCATTTTGTTTCTAAATTTAAGACTTTATCTGCCAAAACCAAAAAGATTTGCTCTCATAAGTACCGACAGCAAGTAGTACTTATGTAAGTACGCTCATGGATCGAAACTCAATATAATGTTCCATACTTAAACGATTTTTGGCCATATTAATGGAAAATTAAATTTCGAAAAATCAATCTTATATCTTTGTTTTATTTTATTTAACTAACGAGGTGAGTGATGCCACTATGAGAGTTTTTAAAAGTATGCGGGATTTGAATTCACTCTTTTTAGCCAAATTTTAGTAAATTAAACAACTAAAGTTTCCTTTAATACCCCAATGACCCAATTGATATCTGTATGTACATTAGGGTGCACCTTAGATATATGGGATAAAAAAAACATATAGGGTACAAGGCATCACCCCCCCTTTAAAGTTGCATTAGAGTATGATACTATGTTCTGCAAAAAATGTTGGCGATTGGATAATGGGAAGACGTGCCGCAACGAGGGTAAAGTGGCCATGTTTTACAAATTTTGAATAACCACGGTGTTGACTGACAAATTAGTATTATGGCATTAGTTATAATAAATTTATAACCGAGACATTGAAGAATAAACCTATGGTGACATAACCATAACATAGAATGCAGTGTAGAAAACACTTACAGCGGAATATAATGTTCCATAGAATTACTCTCACGAAAGTGTCAACTAACGTTAAAATCGTCTTTAGTTTAGGCCACATTTATAACTATAACCATAAACGATAGGTAACCGTACAACCTAAGCAATCGCTTATTGATATACGGAATTTAAATATTTTTCCCATTCGTTGCACTTTTTTCCGGTCAGCTTGAATTTGTATTTTTACTTGATTTTTGCTCAACTATTAGCTTTATTGAAGACGGCGCCGGCATCTGTCAAATTATTTTTACACATGATTCAATGGCGATGACTTTTTTGGGAGCGACACGACTACGGGACAGTCAATCATAAATACCGCTGTCGCCAGATTAAATCTATTTCTATTTTGACAAATTAAAACTAACTATAATGAAATATTTTTAAATTTACCTTTTTGGATTGGCTTTTAGCCGATCATATTTCAATACTCTTTTCTTAGCCTTTTAAAGTAGGTTTGCAATTTACCCTTTTAAGACTTCTTTTAGTTAGCTTCTTTTATAGGGCTTAAATCATTCCCACGACAGCCGGTTCTACGTACTGGAAATACCCGGGGTTTCCCCGACCAAGGGCAGTTATTTCACTACCCCCTGCCTAAACCGTCAGTTATCCCCCCCAATAATGTCATCCTCCGAGTAGCTCCTTGCAGGGGGACTGCTCAAGACTCTCCTGCTCCGGGCTGGTATTGAATCCAACCCCGGACCTAGAGAATGGCTCTACTGTATATGCTGGAAGAAAATTATGTGAAACGTTCACATTCAGTACAATGCTCTAATTGTAACAGATGGTTGCATCTAACTAGTTGCTCCGGACTAAATCCCTCTACTCATAGACCCGCTAGTTTTTATAGAACTTTTGTGGCCCCTTGCTGTTCACGTCCTACGACGTCCAGTGGCCGTCGTCGATCAAGTATCGCTCCCACATATGTCTGACTCTGCCACATCAGTCTCCACGACTAGCACTAACAATGCACATCAGCAAGTAGACCTTCCGAGCGGCCGCTCACGCCCCCAGGCGTCAACATCTCACACAGCAGCTCACAGCTACTCCCTACGTAGCACTACCCAAGTGGATTCGAGCAATGCTGAGCGTTCGCTCTCTCCCACCCCCTCGGTCAGCCCCTCTTCTTCCAGCATCAGCACGAGTATAACCCACAACCATCAGCTCCTGGTCCCTTATACTACGTGCACTGTTTGTCGGTTAAGATTATATACGCCGTTGGCATCAGTCAAGTGCAATAACTGCCTTGGCCTGTGTCACCTGCTTATATGCTCTGGACTCGCGAACAGGAACCTATGGACTGATACGTACGTTGCGCCATGCTGTCGAGCTACGCAACCTTCAACGTCGTCCGACTCGCCTCTACCTTCTGGTAACGCGATTCCTTCGACTTCAAGATTGCGCGGTAGTGCGCGACCCAGCCTATTACCACCTAGGCATACGCACCAGTCCTTGACCCCCAGCATCAACTCTGCTCCCCCTTCGCATTTCGGTATCCTGCAATTTAATTGCAACGGCCTAACCGGTAAAATTGTTGAAGTGACAAATTTAATGAAGCGACTCAACATCAAGATCGCGGCGATTCAGGAGACAAAGCTAGGTGGAAGGTCGTCTCTTCAGACCTGCAACGGGTACAATGTACACCGTTGTGACCGTGCGAGAGGGCTTGGGGGTGGTCTGGCATTCATCACGCATCAATCTGTGCGAGAACGTCAAGGTATGGTTGTCCGGTCAGGCGATGTCGACCTTGAAATCATAAACATTTACATACCTCCTGTCACCTGTTGTCCCAGGGATTACCACCCTGACATTCGTGCTTTACTCAGGGGCGAGAACCGCGTCATCCTTGGTGACTTCAACGCACACCACGACCTGGGGCACTCCGGCTTGCAGGCCGATGGTAGGGGACAGGAGCTGGCTGACCAAATAGATGATTCGACGTTCTGCACGGTAAATGGGGATGCCCCCACTAGAGTGGCGGTAAACTGCTCTAGCTCGCCAGACATCACCATAGTCAGCGCTGGCCTAATAAACTGCGTTGAATGGCGACCGATGCTGACGCTTGCTTCAGACCACCTACCCATAGTGCTCTCTATCGATCGCCCCACCGACTTTGTCACCGCTGAGAATCGCACATTCACCAACTTCAATAAAGCCGACTGGGAGGGTTTTCTCAACACCACAGAGAGCGCCTTCGCTGCTCTTCCCACCCCGTCTGACGTACGAGAAGGGGAAAAGGTGTTTCGTATGGCCCTAATTTCAGCCTCCCATCAACACATTCCGTCAGGTAGAATAAAGGAAGTGCGTCCATTCTTCCCCGCAGAGGCAGCGGCCCTGGCAAATGAACGTGACCATATTAGACGCCTTGACCCTACGGATCCTCAAATAAGGGATCTTAATGCGGAAATGAGACGCTTAGTAGATCAACACAAACGCGCTAAGTGGGAGGAGCACCTAAGGTCTTGCAACCTCTCGGCTGGAGTTGGCAAATTATGGTCGACGGTGAAATCTTTGTCCAACCCGACTAAACCTAACGACAAAATATCCATCGCCTTCGGTGATAAGGTTCAGTCGAAGCCAAAAAGATGCGCGAGCGCCTTCTGCCGACAATTTGTAATGCATCCTCCGTTGAACAAAGAGATTCGCCGAGCCACCAGGGAAGCGCACAAATACAAAAACAGCGATGCCCCCCTTGCCATCTCCACAATAGAAGTTCATAAGGCAATTCGGAGATCTAAGAACACCAAATATATTGGCCCCGATGGCATTTCCATGCTGATGCTGAAACACCTCGGCGACGAAGGCATAAGATACCTTACACACATTTTCAACCTTTCCCTGTCCACCTTTGTTATTCCTTAAAGATGGAGACAAGCAAAGGTGGTCCCACTACTAAAGCCTGGCAAGCCAGCTGCCGTAGGGGTGTCATATCGCCCGATATCTCTCCTCTCGCCAGTAGTGAAGGTGTTGGAATCTATCTTGTTGCCGTACTTCACCGCAAACCTGCGGCTCGCCGAACATCAGCATGGATTTCGCAAAAATCACAGCACCACCACCGCGCTGAGCGCCATAACCACTCAGATAGGGGACGGATTAAACCAAAAGCGTCCAAACCACAGGACAGTGCTAGTTGCGCTTGACCTGGCCAAAGCTTTTGACACGGTCATCCATGCGCAACTAATGAAAGACCTTGAAGACTCGTCCCTCCCTCCCTGTCTTAAACGTTGGACTGCCAACTACCTGAGTGGTCGTCAATCGTCGGTTGAGTTCAGAGGCGCCAGATCAAAACCCAGAATAGTTAAGCAAGGGGTGCCACAGGGTGGTGTCCTATCCCCGTTTCTGTTTAACTATATGTATCGAAACTTCCCCCTCCACCAGAGGGTGTCTCGATCGTCTCTTACGCCGACGATTGTACGAATTTGGCAACGTTTGATAACATGTTCAAATACGGCGCTTATGTAACCGCAACTGCCAATAAAGTCCAAAGCCGTAACAAAATCTTCAAGTCGCTAGCTGGCAGCACTTGGGGTAAAGACAAAGAAACGCTACTAGCTACATATAAAACAATTGGCCAGCCGGTACTGAGCTACGCGACGCCAATATGATCGCCGGGGCTAGCTGACACACACTGGACGAGGCTACAGGTCTGCCAAAACACCGCCCTTCGTACCGCCACTGGGTGTCTTCTTATGTCTCCTGAGCATCACCTTCATAACGAAGCGAAAATGCTCGCCGTTAAAGAGCATAGCGAGATGTTGACCAGGCAATTCCTGTTCAACTGTTGCAAACCGCAGCATCCGAACGGTCGCCTGGTCAACGAGAATCCGCCCCCCAGGAGCATAAGGAGCCATCTACGCAAACACTACGATGAGATCTGGCACCTGATTTCCACGCCGTTTGATCCTAAGGTGCACCGGCAGGCCCTTACCCTCATCCACACGAATTCGGTAAATTCCTTTGTTGGCTCTCTCCCGGTGAACGTCGTTCTTCACGCAACAACACCACCCGTTGCCGAAGAGGAGCGCGTGCTGCCTAGGGAGACTAGGGTGATGCTGGCTCAACTCCGGTCTGGTTAAACTCTTACCTATCCAGACTGAACCCCGACTTGCCTAGCGTTTGTCCGGCATGCGGCTTGTCCCCCCATAATACAAATCATCTTTTTGTCTGCTCAACTGAGCCTACTCTTCTAACACCCATATCCCTCTGTTCCTCCCCTGTTGAAGCCGGTAGGTTTCTAGGACTTCCGTTAAAAGAGTTTTATGACAATATTGGGTAAGGTAGATACTGACTACCTAGGCAGGGCAACGTAGTGCTACAACAACAACAACATAGGGCTTAAATCTGACTAGTTTGAGTTAGCTTATGGTCCAACCTATAAAAACACCTAAATATATGCTAAATATTGCGAATCCAATCAACCTAAAAGAATCATAACACCATTTATATTTGTATTTCTTTTCAATGCTCACTAGTCTATTTAACTAGTTAATTTATTATGTCAATAAATTATAATTATGTATATAAAATAGGATGTATGTACGTATGTATGTATGTTATAGACTCCGGAACTACATTGCCGATTTTGTTCATATTTACAGGATAGCTCAGTAGGAGTCCGGAGAGTGTTTATGTAAAGTTTTATACCGGGAAGTGGACCAGGGACCGAAATATTCCAAACTTTTTTATTAATTATGCGATTTTCTTCAAATTTAGGACAGAGGTAGACTTTTACTTTCGTTAAAATTTGGGGTTAACTTTTTTCGGGGAAGTGGGCCAGGGACCGAAATATTCCAAACTTTTTTATTTATGGTGCGATTTTCTTCAAATTTGGTACAAAGGTAGTATTTTACTTTTTCTAATATTTGGGGTAATTTTTATTCCGGGAAGTGAACCAGGGACCGAAATATTCCAAACTTTTTTATATATCGTGCGATTTTTTCCCTAAATTTGGGCAGAACAACGTCTGCCGGGTCCTTCTAGTAATAATAATATAAGTATAAATATTATTATATAGTTATAAGATAAACAATTCATTGATATGTAAAAATCGAAATAGCTTTTTTTATAAAATTCTTAAGAAATCTTAATCTACTAGTTAAGGTTATAATTTTATCAATGAAAATAAGAAAGAGAGTCTTAAGTTTTATTTTTATTTTTTATGTGAAGAGCATGGAAATGGCGTTTCTCTATCACATTCATTGCTGTGCGTAAATATGTTTCCGGATCTTCTTCCGAAGTTGAAAGAATTGCATCTGCAAAAAAGAATATTTTATTTTATTTGTTAATTTTTCAAATTTTAGTAGTTGCTATATACATATGCACTTATACAGAAAAAAATGATTATTATTACTATGGGCCACTTTTTAGATACCTTTTAGTGTCTCGAAGACGAACTTAAAATCCTTTAGACGCTTTTTTCCATGTACTCCATCTATATTTATGTATATCGACGATGACGTCTTTGGAAATGACTTTTACCAACGTTTTTGGTAGTCTGCCTTTTATAAGGGATGTTATAACTTTTGTCTTTAAATAAAAAAAGAAAATAAATAGATTTATCAATTACATTTAATTACACTGTGCAACAGCCAAAAAGCACATCGGTTTCTGAAGCTTTTAGGTGTGCTGAATCCGAATCTGAAGTTTGATTTTTCTGCTCACCCTAGGTTTTCTCTCTAGAGGGTGATTTGTTCAGATATCGGTAGTAGTATATATTATTTCAAATTTTTTTCGTAATAACTTCTTTTAGGTAACTTTGGGGTATAGCCAATTTGTGGCACTACGAAACAACTGTATGCCGCCAAATACAAAACCAAATAGAAAAATTGTTAAATTATGAAAAAAAAAATATTTTTTTTAGAACTACCGCACTCTTTACAAGCCAACCGCTGGAGAAAAAACCTAAGGTGACCCGAAAAATCTGACTTCAGATTCGAATTCAGCACACCCAAAAGCTTTAGAAACCGTTGAAAAATAATTATAATTAATAATAATTATAATTAATTAGCATATATGCTCACGTAAATATCACAAGTTCCTTAACTCTTTACGTCACGGTGGTTAGCGTTGGTAACCACCTACTTTTTATTGTTTTTACGACGGTTGGCGAAATCTATGTTTTTAATTTTGCACAAATATTGATTATTATTTTCTTTTAAGTGAAGAGGACACTAATAGCTAGAAATACACCCACCACATGTTGAGAAAATTAAAAAAAAAAATAAAAAATAAAAAATAAAAAAAATTTTTTTTTTTTGCATTTGTGTGTTACTTTTATTCTATATTCACCAATTAACAATAAAAAATAATTTTTTTATGTCGCAGTAAAGAGCGTGACGGAAAGAGTTAAACACGGCGCCCCCGTTGCACTGGTGCAACCGATATTTGATGTTCGACTTGTTTCAAGGCCCCAATTGCCAATGACACCACCCGCAGGGCTTCGGTATTAGTACGAGTATCATTGCCTGGCATTGTTTCCGAGGATGTACATTCTCGCGTGCTGTGTGTTCGAGCCAGACAATTGGCACAATACTTAAATTTGCGCACGCAATGGATGCGGTCCTCCACGTCGAGCTTGAGGAAGATGCTACAAAAACGAAGTGCGTGGGTACCTAAGACACACCAAACATAAGTGCATTGTCGGATCGCGACGTGGTACTGCCATTTTCTTGGGTTGTCCTGCCCTGGAGGTGCTAATACCCGATGAACTACGACTGGATGTGCTTTGACGATTACTCACCCGCGATGATGACGCTTGATTAGGGCGACGCGACGAGCTGCTACGCGAAATGGAGCGACTATTGCGAGCGTGTAGTGAGAGCACTTCGTTATTGCTACGAGATGGGCTCGGACGATATACCATGATGCTTCTGCGGAGAAAAATAAACTGAATTAGAATAAGTTGTGGAATGTTGGTGGCTACGCCGACAGATATATATAACATAAAAAGTTTGTGTCAGGGAGGTTAAGGCCTGAGTCGGATTGAATAGGTTAAAGCATACTAGTTTGGTTATTGGACGGGTAAATCGTCCATGTTGTGTCCGTACGTCGGCTATGCGCACTTTACCGTCAGAGCCGAGATAAACTTTTTAGACCCTTCCTAGATGCCACTCATTTTTAATAACGACAAAATCATTGACATTGAGATTTTATTCGTTATATTGCCATTTTTATCTTTTATGCAGCTCTTTAAGGTACTCCTCTTTCCATCGAATACTAAACTGTTGATAGAGTCGTTTAAATTTTTCCCACCGATTTTGGAGGGATAACGTTTCCGCTTCCGGTTCGGGAATGGCAAGGAGTGGCGCACCGAACAAAAAATGTCCTGGAGTTAATGCCGCTAAGTCTTGAGGATCGTCTGACATAGGAAATAAAGGGCGCGAGTTTAATACTGCCTCGATACGGGCGAGCAAGGTAGAAAATTCTTCAAATGTGAACTTCATACTTCCTGCTATTCGTTGGAGATGTATCTTAAAACTTTTGACGGCAGCTTCCCATAAGCCACCCATGTGGGGTGCGTTTGGTGGGATAAACCGCCATTCAAACCCGTGGAGGGTATATTTGGTCTGGATCTCCAGAGCCACTTCTTGAAGAAACTTTCGAAAGTCTTTTTGCAGTGCTCGACGCGCCCGACGAAGTTCTTCCCATTGTCGGTCATGACTAACTGCGGAAATACCCTCCGGCCCACAAATCTGGAAAACGCCGCTGATTTGTTTAACCTTTGATTTTATCCGGGGTATTAAATATTCTTGTTTGGTCATTCTTATCATAAGTTGATGCTCTGCGTGAAGTAACAACGTATGAATAAATTGAAGATATAAATAACAAAACCTTGAGAATTGTGGTAAAATAATTGGATGTCTCATTATAGGAGATTGAAGCGTTTGCCAAGCGCCCGTTAACTCTAAGTACACCATTTTTATCCAGGATTGGATTTAGTGTTAAAATAGAACTTCGTTTTGGAATTTTCTGCGCGTTGGCGAGTCTCAAATATTCCTCTGAATAATACGTTTCTGTGCAAGTGTAATGAGTCGAGTTTTCACCGCTTGAATTTCTCTTTGAGAAAGCACTATAGAATTAGCTTCGAAAGTGGACTGTAGTTGAGGTGATTTTAGACGATTGAAAAAGCGAAACATGTATGCGATGACTCGCACTGCTCTTGGCCATGATGAGAATTGCTCAAGTTCTTCGTTAATTGTGTGCAGTATTTCAATTTTTCGAACTTCAGGGGGAGTTGCACATGGCTGAAAAGATATGGGCCATTTTTCGGGGACTTTTAATAACCACTCAGGGCCGTGCCACCAAAGTGAATTGTTTATTAAGTCCTGCGGTTTGCAGCCGCGTGTACCCAAGTCCGCTGGGTTTTGATTCGAGGTAATATGCCATGACAAGACTATAGATGAGTCACACCACAGATATAACTCGAATTTCCCTAAGGGGAGGTTTGTAAGAACGTTTTTTATCACTTTGGATAATAAGACTGTTCCGCATAGCTCTAAGCGCGGAAGTCTTATTGTTTGTAATGGAGCTACTTTAGTTTTGGCAAAAAGTAGATTTGAGGTAATATGATTGTTACTTGAATATGTACGTATGTATATGGAAGCGCAATACGCTTTTTCCGACGCGTCAAAAAAGCCATGAATCTGTATTTTTCGATCGGGAGCGAATTCCGTCCATCTCGGAATTTGGACTTGTTCAGTGGCTGGTAAGTCGGAAAGAAATTGGTTCCATTTGTGCAAAGAGAGAGGCTTGACGCATTCGCCCCAAGCTGTGCCTTCCAACCACAGCTGTTGCAATAAAATTTTTGCTTGAATTATAATGGGCGATAGCCACCCTGCCGGGTCAAAAAGTTTTGACACCGACGAAAGAATGTGACGTTTAGTTGCTGCTGTGAATGGTTTCATTGGCTCAATGACATAGGAAAATGAATCATTTAAGGCATTCCAGCGTATGCCTAGAGTCTTTGTCGTACTCGAACTGTCAAATTTTAGAAAGTTTGAATCCAGTAAATCTTCTGTCGAGTTATTTTTTAAAAGTTCTGGATGATTGGCTGTGATATTTTTTAGTGGAAATCCAGCCGATAGTAAGCATTGAATGATTTGACTTTGTGCATTTTACGAAGATGGTAAGTCATGACCTCCGGACAATATGTCATCCACATATGTCTCGGTGGTAAGAATGTGTTTGGCTAAAGGATATGTGAGTTTGGAATCCTCTGCCAACGGAGCGCAGTTGACGCCGAAAGTTACCATTTTGAGCGCGAAGTCCCTTAGCATAGAATCATTTTCTCTTCGGAAAAGAATGCGTTGAAATTGTTGATCCTGTTCATTTACCATTATTTGTCGATACATTTTTGGATGTCTCCATTGAATACAAATTTATATAGTCTCCAATTTAATATTACCACCATTTACCATTATTTGTCGATACATTTTTGGATGTCTCCATTGAATACAAATTTATATAGTCTCCAATTTAATATTACCACCATTAAATCGGTTTGCAACGTTGGTCGGATGGATAGTACATCGTTTAGAGAAGTGCCGGTATCGGAAGACTTTGAGGCTTTAAAGACCACCCGGACTTTGGTGGTAAGAATGACCGCATGATGAGTTAAATAAAATGATAGGTGGGATCCATTTTCATAAATTTCTTCGGAAGAAGTTGGTTTCATGTGGTCCATGGTGAGGTACTCTTCTAATACTTGGGAGTACTCTTGCTTTAGACTTGGATTTTTGCTAAGCGTTCGCTCCATGCGTAGAGCTTGCATCATCGCTTGAGAACGAGAACGACCGAGGCTGATATTAGTTGGAAAATTTATTTTGAAAGGAAGGCGAACTACATATCTACCATTTTCTTTGCGATAAGTGGTGTTTCGGTAATACTGTTCGCATGCCTCATCGTCCTTGCATAGCTGACACTTCCTCAATTTCCCAAAATTTCTTTAATTAAGTATTTAAGGTCTCACCCTCGTCTTCGAAAACTTGGGTGTGGTACGAGGACAGCACCTCACGTTTGAGAGGTCCACTTAAGTACCATCCAAATATGGAACTTTGTGCAAGAAGATTATTTGCAACATTGTGTCTAACTCTTTCTAATATTATTTGCGGCATAAGATCGCTTCCGATAACTAGGTCAATTTGAGAAGGTTTGAAGAAGTATGGATCTGCTAAATCGATATTAGTTAATCCCGAGAGATCGGGTTTTGTCACCTCGAATGGTGGTAGAAAACTTGTTAGCTTTTGCAGAACAATGGCTTTAGCTTTTATTCGTATGTTACGTCTTTTCGAGAACAATACGATAGGGCAAACTTGATTTGCACCTCCCATTCCTGTTATTTGGAACATTTCTTTGACTGTCGGGAGTTGTAGTCTGTTTTGCATTTTTTGCGAAATAAAGGTTTTTTGCGAACCCTGATCGATCAATGCACTCAACGAATAGTATTCTCCGAGATATTCGATCTGTACCATAGCGGTTGGTAAAAGAGAGATTTCCTTATTGCTTGAAAAATTGCTTTGAATAACATCTGTACCACTCTCGGAAGTAGGGTTGCTGGTTGTCGCCGATTCGAAAATCGGTTGGTTCCATGCATTTTGGCCTGCACTGGATTGATTGAATTGAATATGCAATCCCGAAGTAAATTTTTTGCCATTTTGGCTTGACTGCCTACGACCACTAGGGTTTTTTTGGTGAATTGGCTTCAGAATGCAACAGAGTATGGTGCGGTTTTTTGCACGTGAAACATTTAAAAGTGCTTTTACAATCTTTGACCCGGTGGTTGTGTGTCAAGCAGTTTACGCAATGCCCGTTTTGTTCTACGAAATTTTTTCGTTCGGGTAAACTAAGTTGTCGAAATTTTTCGCAAACTTTCAAAGAATGTGAATTATTACACAATTTGCATTTGAAGGATAGATTTTCCTTTGAGTGAAAGCTGGAGATTTTATTAGAACGTTGTGGAAGAGTGGCTCGACCTTTGGTCAATCGCATACTATTAAGGCGTTCCACAACCTCATAGCGGCTGGTCAGAAATTCATCCATAGCCGACCATAATGGTAGTACGTTTTTCGTTTTTAACGATTGCTCCCAGAGTGCAGGGGTTTCTTCGGGGAGTTTGGTAAAACAAAGATAAATTAGGATTGGATCCCAATTGGCCACTGAAACTCCTTGTGAAGTGAGAGACGAAAGACAATCATTGATTGTTGTCTGAATTTTTTGGATAGCTTCACTGTTTTCAGTATTGGCAGATGGAAGGTTGCAAAGGGTTTTCAACTGATTATCCACTAACATGCGTTTATTTTCGTAACGTTAGGCCTCCCGCCTCCCGCCTTACCTCGGGTTTTTAGGCGTAAATAATATAGCTTTTGAGCGGAACTCAACTTGGGATGATTAAGGTAGATGGTCGGGAACATATCACGAAAGGTGGGCCAGTCTTCATAAATTCCGTAAAAATTCTCAGTGTCACAGCGAGGCACTTTAATAAAAGTCGGGTTGTCACATTGGGACTGAAGTGACTGGTTTAGATTCGTTGCTTTTTGAGGTGGTTCATGGAATTGTTTTAGTTGGTCTAAAATTTTAGCTTTACAGATGTAGAAACTATTCGCGCACACTTGAAATTTGTTGTGCGCTTCCCCCTTGAATTCAGCTGATACTGCTGTGTCGTCAGCCATGCATAGGTACGTTGGCGTACGATGTACGCAAACTTTCCCAAAGTGTGATCGTTGAGATCTTCTTTTTCGAAGTTCGAACAGAACTGAATAACACTATTTGATTCAAAAATGAATCGTTAGGTTAGAGATTGATCGACCGTTTTATTGGGTACCACTCTCTAATTGAATAAGCTTATGGTAAAATACCGATAGAAAATTCCCTGAGTCACTTTAATGACTTATGTAAGCGGTGCAACCATGGCTAACCATGGTGAAACTCTGATTCCAAAAATTCACAAATTTTTACTAACACCAACGCATATTTTTAGAATTTGTATGGAAAACGACAAGTGCCTAAAAGTATGCCTCACACTTACACGCAAAAATCTTTTCAACATGGGTAAAAAGTGCACCTCTCTGAGCAAAATTACCCACTTTTTTATCCTCTTTTTTGGTAAGCGCGACTCAATGATTATCCAGATTTTTATCCTATCATGGTTGGCAGGGGAAGGGATAACATATCGCACACTAAATCAAAAACAGTCACAACTCAAAATCCGAGTAACTTTCAGTTAATTGCTTCTGGATCGCACAAAAGTGATTTGATTTTTAAAAACTTGACATCACTGTGCTCTTTAAAGAGTAACGATAATAGTCAAAAAGAAAAATATTGTATGTATTGGCTGCACTACTTTTTATTAGGCAATCTATGCCAAGAAAGCGACCTAAAAAAATTTTGAGTTGTGACTGTTTTTGATTTAGGGTGCGATATATGTATGTATATGTGTTGGTATATGTTGATGATTTTATACGCATATTGTCACTTGCGAAGCGAATACATTTGGCGAGTCGAACGGATTGGCGAACTCACCTAAAATTTGCATTGTGAGTGGCGAATGAACTTTTTCGCCTGTCATGTTATGTTGCCATTCAAACAAATTCAAAAAGTTCATCCGAATTTGACGTTTCTGTCATTTTTGTGTCATTTGCTTATGTTTTTATTTATTTAGTTGTGCAAAAGAGTGCGATGTTTGTGTAATTGTAGTAGGTAGCGAGGATGATGTGCGTCAATTGGAAATGGCAGCTCATACCGAGATCATAAAAAGTGGTGCTAGTTCGGATACAGATGAGCTGGATGTGGGAAGTAGTGGTGCAAAGAAACGTAAAACCCACAGTGGCACCAATGGTGATTTAATGATAGTAGAAGACGTTTTGCAATCACATCCACTTGAATATAACAATTGGCAATAGCGCAAAAGATGCGCATGAATACATAGTGGTGCGCCTGCGTTGCTTCAAACGTTTGTGTTTTTCCACTGCAGCAACATTACAAAAAATTATACCAGATCTTATTAAATCCATTTAACAAATGTGGAACTCTCGCTTGAATTTGATGAAACAAATACGGGCTTTGGTTCAAAAACAAATTGATTTACATATATTTGAAAGAAGATTGTTTATCCACTACTCGGCCCTCATGCAGTCTTGTACAATGGACTTCACTTACTTATGACCCAGCAAACATTAAGGTTAGAGGACGATTAGAAAACGAATCGAATTCTAATGTTATTCTCTAAGGTAGATGGTTGGAGAACGATTTGTGAAACTGTCGCGAATTATAGCATTCTCGACAAAAAGGGGACTTAGTTCTCGATATCGAGAAAAAGGTTAGTTATCGATTCGAATTCTAACGTGAAATTCTAATGGGATTCTAATGAGAAATTTCTAACTGAAATGAAATGAAATCCAATTGTTCTTGTTTAATTCTATTTCGATAAATTTATTGCTTTAAATATGTTTCGACATGTTTTAAGCTTAAGTATCTAATGGGAATAAAATTCAAAGTTTTTATACCTTAGTTTATAAATACAATACACGCATACACGCATCTTCGCTATTCGAGTTTCTCTAATCCTTCTCTAATCGTCCTCTAGCCTAGTTCTCTAACGTGATTTTCGATTAGAGATACATTAGAGAACTACATTAGAATTCTAGTGTAAAACTACAGTATTTCTCTAACGTTAGAGGCTGTGTTTGCTGGGGAGGAGTATGTTGCATCTGCACCCGGAGATTGTCAGTAGTAATCATTTTTTTTTAACGTGCCATCGTTTACCCACATTGACCTAGAGGAACTATTATTTAATTTCATTAAAAAACACACAAAAGTTGGTTACTCACTTCTATGTTGTTTTATTTTCGGTTAAAATTCTTTTTTCTATCAAAATATATGAATAAACACAAAACTTGTCGCTTATTTTTCTCAAATGCGAATGAAATAAGCATTCGTCAAATTTTGACACATTTGGCGAAGCAAATCTAAGTTTTTCGCTACTGGCAATTCGAGAAGTTCATTTTCGTCAATCATTCGCCACAGATTCGCATGCCGCAATTCGAGACGGCGAAATTCGACAAAATTTTCATTCGCTTCGCATGTGACAATATGCGTATTAGTTGCAAGTGGCCAAAGGGATAATATTTTAGAAGTTGAAGAATTACTAAAGATCAATTTTTAAATTAGTAGTCTTGGGAACATTAAATATTATCTTGGTATGGAAGTATTTAATGATAACATTAAACAATTTAGTATTCGTCAGAGAAAGTATATTGGAGAACTTATAAATGAATTTGGATTAAAGGATGCGAAAATTTCAAGTTATCCGTTGGATCCGGGATATGGAAAAACACAATCAGTGCCTTTGCTATCAAATACACAATACCAACAATTAATTGGATCATTACTATACATAAGTGTTAATACCAGGCCCGATATTGCAGCAAGTGTTTTCATTTTAGCATGGAAAGATAGTACTTCTTCTCAGGAGGATTGGAATAAGACAAAACGTATACTTAAGTATTTGAAGGCCACAGTTAATTTTTCATTAAAGTTGATCTGTATGCAAAGTAATAATATTTTAATTGGATTTGCTGATGCAAACTGGACAGAAGATATGTATATGTGATCGCAAGTTTAATTCTGGTTATATTTTTCAGCTAAATGGCGGAACTATAAGTTGGTCATGCAAAAAGAAAACATGAGTGTCACTTTCATCAACCGAAGCTGAATTTGTACCAGTATCCGAAGCACGTAAGGAAGCATTATGGATAAGACAATTACTTGCAGAATTCAATATGGAACAAACATCACCTACTGTAATTTATGAAGATATTCAAAGCTGTTTAAATTTAATTAAGGAAGAGAAACTCAATTGTCAAATGAAACATATTGATACCAAAATAAATTTTGTTAAGGATCATGATTTGAAGATTAGCGATAATATGGTGGCAGATACATATGTTAACAAAGCCTTTGCCAGCAGTTGAATTGAAATTCCTGAGGACATCTGCTAAAGTACTTCACAATTGAGGAAGGGAGTTAGATACTTACATAAATCAATTTCGATGTACCTAATCATATTTATACTTTGTGCTTTGTTGATTTACAAAAGAAGGTTATACATTGTATTTAGTAGTTTTTAATAGCCCGAATTGGTTGAAAGGAACAGGGTGCTCATAGATGTTATATTTTTTAAAATTCTCGAAAACTGCTGTATTGTAAATAGAAAGGTTTTATTTTAGCACAATATATTTTTTATAATTTTATTTTGGAAAGAAACTATGCAAATATAATTCAGATAGTATTATTTAAAACATATTTAAAAAATATAATTCATGTAGTAAATATTATTCCAAACATATTGAAACATTAGTGGGTTTTGTTTGAAACTATTTCTATAAGAGATTTTTTTTGTTATATCAGCTGTAGCGCGATTCTGTAACTTTTAACACCTCGCCTCGTTTGCTCTTAACGAAAATGCGATTCTGTAACTTTCCATAAAACTTTTTAGTGTCAACTGTTTTATGTATGTATGTATATCAGTTCAAATTGAGGGGAAAACTACACTAATCTTAAGTACAGCATTTGACAGCGCCGACGTTCATGTCGCAGTAGCGCAGGTGATAAGCGTTCGGACTACAACGTACGCATCGCCAGTTCGGTTTCAGGTTTTCGGAGAACTTATTTTCTATAATTTTTAACACCACGAAATTAATTCGCGTTAACAAACCACAGTAAAAGTGTTAGCTAACACCACAGTAAAATTGTTAGCTAACACTTTTCGTGTGGTTAAAAGTTACAGAATCGCAATAAGTGTTAAAAATGGTGTAGGCGAAGTTAACGCTAACACCTGGCGTTAAAAAAGTAACAGAATCGCGCTACTGATATGAGTTTACGATTTAATTCAACAACTTGCAGCAGAAATTGCTTCTCATCTTCGTTTTTCGTTAGGGACTTGCTAAATTCTTCGAACAGTTGTACATCTATTTCTGCAGCGTCATTGACCACGCGTAAGTGTTTGATTCTTGTTTCTCCCTCAAGGTAATCCAAATTGTCGTTCCATGTTTCAGGAGAAAGTTGCAGGAAATAATCTCTAAGCTTTAATTTGGAAAGCGTTTCGGACGTCCTTTTTGTGGTGAAATCACCTAGAGTAGATTAAGGAGTTAGCATTTGGGGACTACCTCTTACTTTTCGTGGCCCTGGTTCATCATTCATTCCTCGAATGATTTCTGCTTGTTGTAAACAAGTCAGATCCCCTTCAATGTTGGTCGCCTTGCTGTGGAGAAGGGGCTAAAGTATCGTACTGGTATCAGTCCTGATGGAAGGGTCCCAATGCGAGACGAACTAAGAGGAATACCTTGTATTTCCTATATCAACAAGTGGAGTGTACGTGTACGCACCAGAGGTTGATGCAGGCAATGGAAGGATATCCGCGCCAACACCACCCTAAGCCCAAGGTGTGAAGGCACCGTGCCGACGGGCTGAATGGTCAGCGGGTGTATATTGAGTAGCTGATCGCGTACGGTCCCCTCCGATGCCCGGGCAAGGTCGGTTGTATAAGTGCCTTACCCCGGAAAACTGGCTATGCCGGGGCGGACGAACCCCATCCAGTCTACTCGTGGGACTTTTTTATGAATCTTTTAAACAAAACAAAAAAAACAAGGAGGAGGAGGGCGTTCCGGGAATGCTCGCGGAGGACAATCTCCTGGCAAGTAGCCAGGGTAGCGTCAATACCAAGGAGGACAAGGGTACCAGCCATAGTACCCTGTTCTTCCAAGTCAACCTACAACCACCAAAAAAAAGAGAAAGCACACCAGCCACAGTGGCTCCCAAAAGGAAGAAGTCGAGGAAGTCCTCGACTATTTACCAAAGGGCCCTATATATCCTCGACAAGATTAAAAAGAATGAGGAAAGTGGTGAGGTATGAGGCTGTGGTCAAGGACTACGCGGCCGTCCTCGCAACCATACCCGCTGTTCAGCCACAACAGCAAACAACCAAAAATACGGCAGTCGGCCAAGCGCAATTGGTCACATGAAGTGAACGAGTGCGATGGCAAAAGGGGCAGATACGGAAAACAAAATGAGGGCCCCTCCACTAGTGCTGCAGCGAGGCGCACCTCCAGTGAGGTGGTCAGAGATCACCTCCAAGTGGCGCTGGTGGATGCTGCAGGCAACAATGGGAGACGGGTGTTGGCGGTCTGGACCTCCATAGAGGGACGGCTATCCGAGATGGTCGTCGAACACCTCTTGGAGAATCGAACCCCAGTGCCTGTATACGACTGCGAGATCTGCAGAGTAATCAAATGCGCGGACGGGTTCTCCGGGAAGTTTCTCAAGCGATGCGTCGCTTTCTCATATGATGGTCTTACGCTAAAGACCATCAACACTTCGGAAATTCCCAGAAGGCACCGGGCGGGCATTTGGTTACCCAAAATGAAGGCGGATGACAAGAGCATCATCCACTGCCTCAAAGCTCAGAACTTAGGCGTCCCGATGGACGACGGGGAGATTCTGAAGGTAGAAGACCTACAATGCAACAGTCAGCCGGTGCTACTGTTGATAAATAACGAGTCCGTGGAGGAACTCGAGAAAAGGGGGAACAAGCTGATGTTTGGCGTAAGGAGCGCCAAACTGAAAGTTTTACCAGCGGCAGTAGCACCGGACAATAACTAAGAGGAGATCGAGGACGCCGATGCAGGTGCGCCCATCCGGTCCGATGATTGGGGAAAAGTTAACCTGCAGCACGCCAAAATAGCCTCGGACAACCTTCTAGTCCTCCTAAGGGAGGAGGATGTAGACATCTGCTTGGTGCAGGAGCCTTGGGCATGGCGGTCTAAAGTTGAAGGCCTCCATACCAGAAACTATAACCTGTTCTACACTCACGGTAGAATGCTTTCTTCTTACCTAATTTCAGCACATACGACACGGCAGTAGTCAAGATTGAGTCGAGGGGCGGACGCAGCATAACGATCGCCTCGGCTTACATGGCTCATGATCGGCCCGCAACTCCCGAGGAAGTGAAGCATTTAATGGAGACACTTAAAGCCAAGGAAGATATCATCATAGGCTGTGATGCAAACGCGAGACATTCGCTGTGTGGAAGCAGTGAGATAAACGAGCGGGGTGAGTCTCTTTTTGAATTCGTATTATCTAGTAACCTACGTTTATGTAAAAAGGGCAGCTTACCTACCTTTGTGTTGAAGTGAAGCATTTAATGGAGACACTTACAGCCAAGGAAGAGATCATCATAGGCTGTGATGCAAACGCGAGGCATTCGCTGTGTGGAAGCAGTGAGATAAACGAGCGGGGTGAGTCTCTTTTTGAATTCTTATTATCTAGTAACCTACGTTTATGTAACAAGGGCAGCTTTCCCACCTTTGTGTTCCCTGGTTCGGAGAACTTCGCAGGGTGGGAAGAATTTCTCGATATCACTATAGCATCTGACTCCCAGGAACTTTTGGTAAGAAACTGGGAGGTTTCGAAAAAGATCTCAATGTCGGATCATCGAATCTTTGAAATAGATTGGGAGAGGGAGATAAAGAAACCGTATAGAAATCCTAGACGGACTTCTTGGGGTCTATTTGAGAAGATAGTCAATGATAGGCTCAGTAGGAATAAGATACCCATTCAATCGCCAGATTCTCTGGATGACCGAGTTAGGTCTCTGGAAAGTAGTTTTCGGGTTGCCTACAAGGCTTCCTGTCCACCATCAAGGAGTAAGAAGACCTTCCCCCCCCCATGGTGGGACAAAGACCTTAGCGAACTAAGGTCAAGAATGAGGAAGGTTTTCAACGATTGTCATATTAGTGGAGATTTTCAGCACTTCAGGATCTCCCAAAGAGAAAATAAGAAAGCCGTGCGGATCGGAAGGGCGAAATCCTGGCAGGAACACTGCGAATCTATTGAGTCCACGAAGGACTCAGCAAGACTCGGGAGAATCCTTGCCAGGGAGCACTCGAACAAAACCTTCGTGAAACGCGCTGATGGCACGTGGGCCGGGTCAGCGGCAGAGACCCTTGATATTCTGATAGAAGCTCACTTTCCCGACGGTACGAGGCGGAGCAGAGTAAGTAGGGGAGTGGTGCAGCAGGAAGCACCTGGTATGTTAATAAATAAACTTCTAGCAGAAGACAAAATTGCCTGGGCGATAAATAACTTCTCACCGTATAAGTCACCGGGAGTAGATGGCATACTTCCGATGCAGAAGACTCAGATGCCGCTGGTTAAGGAACTAAAGGAGATCTTCGCTGCCTGCATCATCCATAACCACATTCCGGAATCATGGAGGAAAACATTCCGAAGTCTGGAAGAAGGCATGAACTGGCCAAGAATTTGCGGCCAATAAGTATCACATCCTTCGTGTTGAAAATATTTGAGAGGCTACTGGATATACATATCGATGTAGTGCGAACAGTGGAGAAATCCCTTCAATATAAAGAATTCGTACTAGCGGCGCTTGTGGGGGTTGGGGTGGAGGAGCCACTTAGAAGCTGGCTCTCGTCCCTGCTCAGAAAGGGTGAAATATCGGCGAAGCTAATGGAATCTAAGGCTAGTAGACAGGTGTGTAGAGAGGAACAAATGCAGAAAACCTCCAACTCTCTGATAAAAAAAAAAACCAAAAATTGGGATCGGTAGACATTGTGGTCGTGGACATAACAGCATATTTTTTTCTGGGGGAAACAACAACAACAAAAGTTATAGTAGCTCAAAGTTCATATAAAGCATTTCTTAAAATCAAAATTTTTCAAAAACTAACCAACCGATTTTAAAAAAATTTATGTTGTCCGATAGGTATAAAAATTACCTTTAATTTGATATACATATGTTTTTTATGATCTTTATAAAGTTAATGCAAAATTACTTATTTAAAAAAAATAAAAAAATAAAAATTTTAAACCTTATTTTTCCCCTAAATCGCGTTACTACCATTGCATATAAATGTAATTTTCAACTGGAAGTGCTGACGGGTTATAACCAAGTGAAGCAGCAATTGGAATGATCAGTTTGGCTGCCTTACACTTAATACATGCGGTGTGAGCACTTTACTTGTGGATGGCAAATCATCTGAAGTCAAAGCCGAGGCTTCTGTCGTTTTTTTTTTCATTATTGGTATGTAATCGTCATTTTCCAATTGTTCACTAGAAGAACTACTGAAGCTTAATTCAAGTTGGTTTGATTTACTTTTTCAGCCTTCTTATCAAAAGAAGTCATCACCATTTTTCGGTCTTGCCTTTGATCGATTAAAAATGTTCGATCTCGGGCAATTTTTATCATATCTAGGGCATCCGCTCGTGCGATATCAAATAGTTAGTCTAGTTCCTCAACAAATGATTTTTCCCGGTCTTTCTGTCTTTGAGAAGCTCTGGATTTGTTCTTTTTCGAAAGCAACCATTTATTGTGTATTCTTTCAAGCTTATTAATGCAGTTAATCGCCTCATTTGTTGGTATAAATGCCTGGGGGGTTACTCTGTATCGCGATGCGAAAGACATTTTTTTAGCATTTGCTGTCACGGCACTCTGTAACTCGGCATTTGCTACTGAAATTGACATTTTCGCAATTGCCTTTTCCCTTTCGCATTCAATTTTACCCTTTCGAAGTCGCGGCACTCTGTATCGCGAAAGCAAATGTCAAATGCTTGACGAATGCTAATTTTCTTTGCTACAACAAAAAGCAGTAGCACCGCGAACAAATTTAAAGAAAATCAGCCGCACCGCCAAAATAGGTAAGTTTTTACAAACAAATATTTTAATTTAGCTATGTTTTATGGTTATTTATAACTTCAATGGTAATTTCCTTTGTTACAGCAAAAAGAAATCGCACCGCCATAAAATGTAAGTAGTTATTTAACAAAAATAATGAATTGTAATGATTATATTGTTAATTTTTTAGGGAAAAAACCAAAATGAAGCACACGCAGCCAAAACAATTTGAGCTTCTTGTCCAGGCGCATCCCGACTTATCCAAGGGATTGATTAAGTCTGCCAGTGGAAGAAACACTGCAACAAATTTGTGGAAGAGGGCGACGTCGCAGCTTAATCACTTAGGCTCATCACTTATCACTTAGGCTCATTATATTGGAACTATCCCGAATGATTCTCCTATCAAGACGCTCATTTTTGTCTTCCCAAAGTGCCACAGAATCCATTTTAAACAAACTTAATTTATTTCTTCGAGTTTTATTAAAAACTTGCTATTGAAACTCTCAAACTAATAAACACACAACTTTAGAAGTAAACAAACACAGAGTTGTCAAATTATTTTTTTATTGCTTTTGCTCTTACATTCGTTGATATTTTTGGCAGTAATGCCTACCTAAACATGAAAACAGCTAAAAGCGAAAGCAAGCAACACTGTTTGCAATGCGAAAGCAATACAGAGTACCATTTGGTTATCGCATCGCATTTGATTTTCGCATCGCATTCACTTTCGTATCGCAATACAGAGTAACCCCCCTGGTCCCAACCTTCTATTAGTTCCTCAATCACATAATGTGCCGCATTTCGAACACTTTTTTTATTCTCAAGAGCTCGTGAAAACGTAAAAGTGTTTGTCTGAGAGTTGGAAGTTGATTAAATTGAGTTAACGGTTGCAAATCTCGTACACCGGGAATGTAAATTCCGTCTTTTTGACGTGTTGAGCAGGCTTCACTAATATTTAAAAAAATATTGTATACTTAATTATTTTTTTTTAAATAATTTCACACACTTACCGATAAAAATTGTTATTTAGGACCAATACCTCTTTATATTATGTAATCTCCCACTTTATTTTTATTAAAACGCGGATTCACATGTGCACATCTGCACTCACTGCACGGCACTGGTTGTTCGCTACATTTGTACTGATACTTTATTTCATTTGTGTTGAGCACCTTCGTTCACAAGTAGCAAAACTGTGAAATTTCGAATAGATAATGTGATTGATTGGGGTTATCCTGGGTCAAAATTACAAAAAAAAAAAATTCGGACCACCTCAATGTACATGTGGTCAATGGATCTACAAAAATCAAACAGATTTCCAAATGCTCTCGTCTGTTGTTTTTAGAGCCGTGCTTTCACATTCACTAAATAACAGTTTTTGATAGCAGACTTTATTCCATTTTTTGGTAGAATGAATGAATTCTTTAACATATGTAGGTATGTATACGTTGGAGCCTCCATCGTACAGGAATATTTTAAAATTATCCTCTTCAAATTTTTTGTAAATAAAAAAAGTTTTGAGAACAATTTGACAACCATAAAACAAAGAAAAAAACAGACGTCAGTTCATTTTCGATCACCTTTATATATTCGCCTTGGTCGCACCCCCTTGAATTTCTACGCTTATGTACCAGAAAATCGCCTCGATTCATTTCAAATAATTTGATTGCCAATCAGCCCAATTCTAAATACAAATTCCGCACGGATTTTGTATCTTCTCCCTTCTATTCTGAATAATGTTCGAAAATGTGAAAACCGGTTATGAGAGAAAAGTAGATATTACGAATGTGAGTGAACGGGAGATTTAAGTGCCATTTATACAACATTTTTTCATGATCAACACGAAAAGGAGACCTACAGAAAAATGTAAGTTAAATGTATTTCAAATGGAAAACTATTTATTTGTATTTGTTCATATCTACTAAATTACATTCATATTTTACTACAATACTCTTTATTTTAGGTCGAAAAGTACAAATAAACAACAGATAGAAATGCTTATAATCATGATGCAAAGCCATCCAGAAATTGCTCAAGGATTTCATAAGGAAAGTTAAGAGGTGTTAAATAGATTTTAGCGGAAAATTGAAGAGGAGTTGAATTCGGCAAGACCACCAACAAAATATTTTGCGGAATGGAAGAAGGTCCAATAAATATCGAAATGCGGGCTTCAATGATACTTTTAAAATCTGCAAAGGGCACAAAGTAGATTAAACATAGAAAGAAAACTGAGTAAAACCACTTACAACGATTGCTTCCATTCAAGCGGATTCGTACTACTCCTTCTTCTGATACTCCTCTGGTCATGCTCCTGCACTTCTATTTCATCACTAACTTCCTCCACCACCATATGAAAAGCAATACTATAAATTGTTTTATATTTTTTTACTTTATCTAATGGGAATTTGTCACATTCATTAAACTTTTGAACTTATTTTGAAAAAATAAAATTCCGCCATGAAATGTCAATTGGCAAAACAGCTGATTTCGATAGTTCGAATTTCCCGTTCGTATTTCCTAGGGAATAAAAAAATACGAGAGAACGAAATTCCGCGAGAATATTTATAATTGGGCTGAATACCAAATTATGACGTTCAGATTCACCGCGATAAATGTCACAATTTTCTTTCTTTACAATTTCCAAACGATTGGTACAGGCCTTTATATAATTTATTAATCGTCGAGGTTACCGGCTACGCTCAGGATTGACCGGCTATATCAGGACCTCTATGATCAATCGTCCGATTTCTTTAACTTGGTTTTGAAGAAAATAGTACGAGCTGCCTTTTACCGCGATGGAAGAATGTTTTATTAAAGTGTTGTCACTATGTTTGCCAGTTGATTTTTTCTTGTCTCATTTCTGTGGTTTTTTATTGGTTGCAGTATTTCGGTGTATCTTTGTATAAACTAATGAAACTTCCAACCAAACATATACACTGCCTTTTTTCTCCACATAATGAGATGCTAGCAGTTGCTAAGCCATTTTTCTTTAATAACTAAGAGTAATGTATTTTCGATATAAAAGACAAAAATTAATAAAATCGATTAGCACTTTTTAAGAATTATATTATCGGCTGAAAGCGTTTCACACGCTATAAAAGCACCTGTGCCAACACGTGTCCTAGATCGACTTCTACTAAGTTGAGCCCTGCGCTCTGCACCTGAAGGTCTTGGTCGCCGTTGTCTTTGATTCCTATTACCAAAAGCAGTTCCTGTTTGCAACGCTTCTAGTAAACTGTCCATAACACCTTCCTGAGTTTGTGTGGAATCCATGTCAACTAGTGCTATTTTAAGTTGCTGACGCTCTAATTGCTCTCGAAGTGATTGCTCTTTGGCATCCTGTAGTCTCCGCTTTCTTTTTTCCTCTTCACGTTGATGAGTATTATCTTGATGTGCTTGAATAAAAGCGTCCTTGAATGCCTTTATGTCTGTAAAGAGCTCTTCCATTGAATACTTATTAGGATCAAATGAAAAATATTCCCCCAATTCTTTGTAAAGTTTTTCCATTTTAACTTGCATTTTTCCTAAAAGAAAATGGAAACAAAAAAATATATGAAGCATTAAAAGAGAAAGAGATAGTACAACGTATGTTAATCCAAAGTACAATATTTAATGGATTCTTCAACTAAAATAAAAGTGGTATTAAATTTATGTATCCTGCGCAGATGTTGTTCCAAATGTCGCTTGACGGAAGTTTATCTTCATATTCTTTAGACACATCAGAAACGGGTCTCCAGATCAGAAAAGTTCAAAAAATATTTAAGTATTTTTAATAACTTCTAAAGTCTACATAGGGCAGAAATTTCGCCTCATTTTAAATGCCACGATATTCGCGAAAATAAACGCAGACGCTCCTACGGATGATCTGCTTACTACCTCAATGATGCCAAACATGGCTTAGCAAATTTCCTGGTTCTATCGATTGAAAGGGTTTTATAAATGAGGGGACTAACAGCAAAGTTACCTGATATAAAGGCCCTAAAAGTATAGTAACGATTTACATATGTAAGTAATTGAAACCGTCTATTCTAACAAATGTACAAAAGCTATTGTTCAAGAAATTTGTTAGTAAAAATGTATCCTTTTGCGGAGCTTTATAAAGGTTCAAGTGAGATATTTCGCGAAAAAGATAGGGAACAATTTTACTGAAAATGTTGGTAATTTATTAATAACTTGCAAACGTCAAGCTGTGTAGTTGTGTTTTTTATTTGCTCTGTGTTTTTCTTTAAGAATGAAATAGCTACTTGATATTTTAAATAATTTAATTTACGTTGTTGGTTTTTGCGATCTTTCTTGTTTTTACATATTTGTAAGTTTTGCAAGCTTGAGATCAGAGAAACAATAATTCGTAATGAATATTAATTGTCAGTTTTTGGGAAAAATTGATAATTGGAGAAAAATTACATTGTTAAATCACAGCGATGGATAGGATTACATGTTTCAGAGTTTCCAAGCTCATCATCAGATCCCTTTTCGGACACTGGGATGCGAACCAGTGTCTGCACCAAAGCCGCTGTTAGAAAATTCTAACATCTAAGCTATGATGCCCTGTGACGTCACAATGCACTTATCTCCACTTCAATTAATTCCCTTTTGTTTGTTTGTTCTTGCCAACAGTGAGCACACATTTTCATACGAACGAATGCGTGTGCTGGACTTTTTTGTTTGTACATATTTATGTACGTAAACCCGTGCTACGGTTCTTAATATTTTGTTGTTGGTTTTTGCGATCTTTCTTGTTTTTACATATTTGTAAGTTTTGCAAGCTTGAGATCAGAGAAACAATAATTCGTAATGAATTTTAATTGTCAGTTTTTGGGAAAAATTGATAATTGGAGAAAAATTACATTGTTAAATCACAGCGATGGATAGGATTACATGTTTCAGAGTTTCCAAGCTCATCATCAGATCCCTTTTCGGACACTGGGATGCGAACCAGTGTCTGCACCAAAGCCGCTGTTAGAAAATTCTAACATCTAAGCTATGATGCCCTGTGACGTCACAATGCACTTATCTCCACTTCAATTAATTCCCTTTTGTTTGTTTGTTCTTGCCAACAGTGAGCACACATTGTCATACGAACGAATGCGTGTGCTGGACTTTTTTGTTTGTACATATTTATGTACGCAAACCCGTGCTACGGTTCTTAATATTTTGTTGTTGGTTTTTGCGATCTTTCTTGTTTTTACATATTTGTAAGTTTTGCAAGCTTGAGATCAGAGAAACAATAATTCGTAATGAATTTTAATTGTCAGTTTTTGGGAAAAATTGATAATTGGAGAAAAATTACATTGTTAAATCACAGCGATGGATAGGATTACATGTTTCAGAGTTTCCAAGCTCATCATCAGATCCCTTTTCGGACACTGGGATGCGACCCAGTGTCTGCACCAAAGCCGCTGTTAGAAAATTCTAACATCTAAGCTATGATGCCCTGTGACGTCACAATGCACTTATCTCCACTTCAATTAATTCCCTTTTGTTTGTTTGTTCTTGCCAACAGTGAGCACCCATTGTTGTTAGACCTTCGGTCATACGAACGAATGCGTGTGCTGGACTTTTTTGTTTGTACATATTTATGTACGTAAACCCGTGCTACGGTTCTGATCTCAAGCTTGCAAAACTTACAAATATGTAAAAACAAGAAAGATCGCAAAAACCAACAACAAAATATTAAGAACCGTAGCACGGGTTTACGTACATAAATATGTACAAACAAAAAAGTCCAGCACACGCATTCGTTCGTATGACCGAAGGTCTAACAACAATGTGTGCTCACTGTTGGCAAGAACAAACAAACAAAAGGGAATTGATTGAAGTGGAGATAAGTGCATTGTGACGTCACAGGGCATCATAGCTTAGATGTTAGAATTTTCTAACAGCGGCTTTGGTGCAGACACTGGTTCGCATCCCAGTGTCCGAAAAGGGATCTGATGATGAGCTTGGAAACTCTTAAACATGTAATCCTATCCATCGCTGTGATTTAACAATGTAATTTTTCTCCAATTATCAATTTTTCCCAAAAACTGACAATTAAAATTCATTACGAATTATTGTTTCTCTGATCTCAAGCTTGCAAAACTTACAAATATGTAATTTAATTTACATTTAAGGTCAAAAGAGTTTAATACTTAATGTGCTTCACTTCTCGGTGTGAAAAATTACTTAAATCTTTGAACAGTGATTAATTATCTAAATTCATTCTACTGAATTTGTGTGTGCCGAGTTTTTTGCATATTTTATTTGTTGCATTGGATAGGCTCGTGCTTTACATTGCAATAGTTGTTGTGTGCTGATTTGCTTTTTGATCTCTCTTTTGTTACAGCTGTTTGCGTGGTTTGTTAAACGTCAAAAACAGAGTGTCTAAAACTGCTCGCTAAATCCTGCGCCTTTCAAACTGTCAGGGTTGTTTTTTCTTTTGATTTGATAAATTAAATTTTTGTTTTATTTTGATTAATCTAAATTTCTTAACTCTTAATTTTTTATAAAGTGCTTTAATTGCTTTTTTAAAAATGTCGTGTATGTTTGAAAATTGTCAAATAAAAAGCGAGGCCGAACGCTTTGTAGCATGCTGGCGATGGACTTATCCAGGCAAAATGCGCCGGGTTAACTGGTAGAATAGCTGACTTAATTAACGACGGAAAAGGCCTGCGCTGGTCCGGTACTAAATGTCGATCGACGGAAGTTGATTTTTGCAAAACCTTTAGGCACATTGGAAACGGGTTTTCTGAAATCAGCAAAGATTTTTCATTGCTGACTGAAAAGTTCAAAAAGTACGAAAATATTTTCAAAACTTTAAAACCTCTAGATACTTAGTTCGCCTAACTTGGAATGCCCTAACAATCGCGAAAACACGCGAAAACGTACGGATGATCTGCCTTCTACTTCAATGGCGCCGAACATGCCTCCACCCATTGAACTTATTTATTTGGCATCTCCAATACCTGGTACGGTTGTTCGGGCAACGTCCAAAAACGCCCCCCCAAAGTCAACAAATAAAAAAACCTTGGAACCTCCAACTATTGCAATGGAGCCCGAACCAATCACTAGGGAGCTGGTTGTGCTCCCTAAAAAAATTATGATTTGGGGTACCATATTTCTTCTAAGGTTAAAGATCAAACCTTTACTGTTAGAAAATTTGTCTTCGTTTAAAATTGATGTATCCGGAAAAGATTTTAACTCTCTTTTGGACAGTTCTTTTTGGCCACCCGGGGCTCTTGTGCGGGAGTTTGAGTGCAGACCGAATAGAAATGTTAAAAACATAGCTAAAATCACTAGTAATAATGTTTACTCAAAAAACTGAGTACTAAGTCCGTGAATATCTTTTATCAAAATGTCAGAGGTTTAAATACCAAATTAAATGATCTGTATTTGAAATCTTTCCATTGCAATTATAACGTTATTGCTTTTACCGAAACTTGGCTAAAACCGCACGCTTTCAATTCCGAGTTTTTATGTATGCTGTTCCTCCCTTGCGGTACTGCCCGACTGTCGTGGTAGCGATTTGGTATGACCAGTGCAACCTTCTAGGTCATGTCATCCCTCCTTCCGAAAGGAAAGAGAAGATGGGTAATGAGAGGTGAGAGGCATCACATCCGTAGATCAACCATCGAGTTGCACATCATTACCTTTGTGCATTTTAGTCGCCTCTTATGACCGGTATGCCTACCGCGGGCATATTCTAAACCCCTACCCGCAGGGGTATCCAGTAACTGATCTTTTAATATACATGCAACATGTCTCTCTGCTCAAAACTGTTAACTTATTGACTAAAGCTTCTGACTCGTTGATTGTTTTAGGTGATTTCAACCTACCGCATATATCGTGAAACATATCTGATGGAAACATATATCGATTCAAACGTTTTACATTTTAATCAAACTATTTACTACTTATTGGAGAAGTTTTTTCCTAAACGTAAATTGACATATGATCATCCAACACAAGCTTGGTTTACGAAAGAGCTTATGATGCTAAAAAATAGAAAAACGCGTTCTTTCAACTTATTTAAGAAATCGGGGTTAAACAAACGTTACTTACTGTATTCTGTTCTACATAAGAGGTACATCGACTTGAATAAAAAGTGGTATAAAGCCTATATCTCTAAAACAAAAAGCCATTATTCGCAATCCGAAGTCATTTTATGATTTCGTAAATTCTAAACGAAAAGTAGTGGGATTTCCCTCAGCCATGAAATATAAAGACATTATATCTAGCGATCTTCAAGATATCGCAAATTTCTTTTGCGCAATAAAGTGTGGTGTTTTTCCAACAGCATGGAAAGAGTCGTTTCTTCTACCGCTTCATAAAAGCGGAAGCAAGGCTTATATAGAGAATTATTGTGGCATAGCAAAGCTTTCTGCCATCCCAAAAGTGTTTGAAGCTATTGTTACCAATCAGCTTACGAATCCTATCTCTACCTTGATTTCTGACTGACACGGATTCTGTAAGGGAAAGTCCACCGTTACAAATTTACTTGAGTTTACAAAACATTTCTGAAATGGCATTAGAAAAAATTTGCACACCGACGTTATTTATACTGAATTCAGCACAGCTTTCGATAAAGTGTGCCACTCTTTACTTATTTATAAACTGGATCAGTTGGACTTACAGCCGGGTCTCAATTGCTGGATCTCTTCCTACCTTAGTGACAGAACACAAAAAGTAGTGTTTAAAAATTGTGAATCCGATGTTATTTATGTCTCCTCAGAAGTTCCTCAAGGAAGCTATCTGGGCCCTATTCTGTTCTTGTTGTTTATAAATGATATTTCTACAGTAATATAATTTTCGAAAATGTTAATGTATGCCGACGATGTAAAGCTTTTCATGTCATTCGCATCATTCGAAGATAGCAACAAGCTTCAATCAGATCTAAATACACTAGTTACTTGGTGTGATTTAAATTATATGCCGCTTAATCTAAAGAAATGTAAATACATGCGTTTTTTGAGAGAAATTTCACAGCCTATACAATTAACAATTATAGTCTTGGGCAAATGTATGATTTTGTTGACTTTCAATTACAAACTCAGCTTCAACTGCCACATTAACGTAACAGTCAATAAGGCTAGAGGCGTTCTAGCATTTGTTAAACGATGGTAACTAAAGCTCTCTTTACTACATTAGTCAGACCGATATTTGAATACGGTTCTATAATTTGGAACCCGCGTTACCACGTCCACGTGGATCGCTTATAATCAGTTCAAAAACAAGTTTTACTATTTGCCTTAAAAGATCTTCAGTGGGATCCATTGTATAATTTGCCATCGTATACGAGTCGATTAAAACTAATTAATCTTCACACCCTAATTATTCCAGCAGAACGATGTATCCGTATGACATCAAAACCGTGTTGATAGAATAAACAGAAACAAAGTGATGGAGCAATACATGCCTTAACATTAGCCCATATCTGGAAAACTATACGTAGCATTAAAAAATTAAGTATACAGTTTTTATCAGGGTGCCGAATATATTTGAAATCAGTTTAACTGTTAGCTGCACCAAAATTACTGTTGACCAGTGTAATAAAATAACAAAAATCCTTTTCTTTTTTTTCACAGTAAAAATTTACTAAAAGAGAATATATTAGGAAGATCTACGTGGAACAGAATTAGTTTTGACATAACTTTGCATATGCATTAGTTAACAAATTGTTCGAGAAAGCCGTGATCAAAAATGAAAAAATTTCTCTGACGTTTATTAAGATATATTAACAACTTGTACACTGATAGAAGCGGTGAAATGTACTCTTTTCAACGACATCTAAACTTTGTTGATAGATTAAACAAAAACAAATTTATGGGGCCATACATGCCTTAACCACTTAAAAATTGGGTTTTTGACCCTATATAGAAAACTGTACGTAGCATTAAAAAAGTAAATATACAGTTTTTATCAGGTTATCGAGTACTACCAAATTTGGTTACAAGTGGAGCTGCACCAAACCAAACCCCTTATTCTGTTGACCTGTGTTATATGGGTGTTTTCTAGAAAAAGTCAACCAGCGAGGAAATTTTAAAGTTGCTTAAATTAAATCGTTTTTAGCAGTGCTTAATGTTTATTCGATCTTATACAAAAGCAATTATTATTATATTTCCTGCCTTTCATTGCAAAATTCATGAATTAGCATTTCCACATTTCAAACTTAGTATTAGGCCTGTGCCTTTATTCGATTAATCGAGTAAGTTGGATTAATTGATTGCTTGATTAATCAAAATTATGAGTAATCAAAACGAGCGTTAGTCGAATATTTTCAAAAATGGTTAATCCAAAACAGATTAATTTACTCAGTTCTTTATGTGAAAGTTTTCCTTGAAATAGCTGAAAATAAAAAAAATTTAAAACCACACATGCTTCAAAATATTGAAACATAAAAAAATGTAATAAAATTTGTAGATGTTGTCCTATCGCGAATGGGAAAAATGTTGAAGATGCAGCAAATGGTTGAAGTATTAAAGAGTTGCTAAATTTGTGCCGTTTTAATATGCGATTAATCATTTTATTCGAAAAACGATTAATCAAAAAGGCGATTAATCAATTAATTTTCTTTTTGATTAGTCAAAATCTTGATTAATCGAGTAAAAACCCTTTTTGATTAATCAAAAATCAAAATTAATCGATTGATTGAGTAATCGAAATTATGAATAATCAAAATTTTGATTAATCAATTAATGGCACAGCCCTCTTAGTATGTATTTCGTCATTTACTTGCATTCTTCTAAATTCTCTCAGTAGTCTTAGAAAAAAGATTCTTTTGGCAAAATTGTCATTTCAACAAGAATTTTTTATTCTGTATTAGGATGTATATTAGAAAATATCAAATTTTTTGCAAGTTTTAAAACTCGTTCCTACGCACAACGTCCGCAACGCAAAATTTCCTTTCTTTTTCATTAAAGTCAAACGGGTGCTACAATATTTATTACATTAAAATACTTTTGTTTGGCAAAAAAGGATATCAAAAAATCTGTGACGTCCGCAACGGTATGTGTGTGAAAAGAAAAAAATAATTATTACTCTGACTAAATTCCCTGCAAACATCGGCTACCGAAACTACAACCCTGCAAACATCGGCTACCGAAACTACAAACACAAACAAAAAAATTTCAAACTTACTAATACCAATGAATCGAAAGTAAATAAGCTTTTGGTAAAATTTCGGTATCCCTCCTTCATAGCTACCAATGTATAAATAAAGTATCCCTGCAAACATCGGCTACCGAAACTACAAACACATCCAAAAAAATTTCAAACTTACTAATACCAATGAATCGAAAGTAAATAAGCTTTTGGTAAAATTTCGGTATCCCTACTTTATAGCTACCAATGTATAAATAAAGTATGTATTGGGTATTTTTTAGGTATTTTCCAGGTATTCCACTTGATTTTTACTTTAATAATACTATGTCTTACGAAAAATAAGTTTTCGGTAAAGTTTCGGTATATTTCCATAGTAAATACGAAATTCAAGACTACATTGCACTTCCGGTATTTTCCACGTATTTCACAAGTAAAATACTAAATAATTACCAAGATTTTTGAAAATATAGCCTACGTACAAGTTGGCTGTATAGAAAACGATCAAACAATCTTTCAAAAGTTTTCTTTCAGTTTATTTGAAAACAGAAATTCCATATAAGACAGGCAAAACTCTGGAAAAATTGGTATGTATATTTACTTAAATCAATTTGTTAAATATGTTAATAACTTATCTATGTTAAATTTTTTAGTGCTTCATAATTTGTGCATATAAGTTGGCGGAAAGCAGTTCTCAAAATAAAAACATTCAAAAATAAGTAAGTACCATGGGGATTTAATGCAGTTTTTAGGATGACTATCCACTCAGCCGTCGCTATTTGCTTTGTATAACTCATTCAACTTTTCTTTTTCTTTCGTAGCAAAAGCAAAACCAAACAAATAATTTTGATTCTGTTCGATAAGTTGGCGGAAAGCAGCAGCGGTAGCAAAAGCAAAACCAAAAGAATAATTTTGAACCTGTTCGAAAGCAGCACCAAAAAATAAATAAGTAAGTACCATGGGAATTTAATGCGGTTTTTAGGATGACTATTCACTCAGCCCTCGATGTTTACTTTGAGTACGTCCTTCAACTTCTCCTTTTCTTTTTTGGCAGGAAAAGTACTAAATATCTCAATAATAATAATCTAAAATAATACAATTTTACAAAAGACAGGAAATGAACACCAAAACAATTCAAAATTTAGTATGTTTAGAAAAAAAAAAAGAGCTTTAGCAGGATCAAATTTAAGTATAGAAAATAAAAGAACAAAGTTTGAAGATAGTCAAAATATTTGTATAAATTCATATAATACTTTTGAAATTGAAGAGCCTTCAGTCGTCCCATCCGAAAATTTGGAAATAAAAGTTCTAACGAAAATGATTTCAAAATTAAGCAAGTTATATTGTACGCAATGCGAAATAACGTCCCCCATAACCAGCTGGATGACTTGTTAGGATTACTAAAAACATTAGGTGTTGATGGATTGCCTACAACTGCGCGAACACTGTTGCAGACTAAAACTTATTTGGATAAAATTAAAATAAACAAAATTGCAGGAGGGGAATTCGCATATTTTGGCATACAGAATTTTTTTCGTTCCAATTCTTTTGATATTTTGTCATCCACACAAGAAGTGTCTCTTGACATTGGAATAGATGGACTCAATATTTTTAAGAGTTCGAAAAAAGTTCTCTGGCCTATTTTAGGAGCAATTGTTGGGTTTCCAAATTTTAGTCCGTTTTTGATAGGTTGCTTTAGTGGTTTGCAAAAACCAAGTAATGTCGAGGAATATTTGGGAGAATTGTGCCAAGAAGTATCAGCTCTGGCACAAAATGGAATAGAAGTTGGTCCCTCAAAATCTATCAAAAAATTTGGTATTCGCTTATTTACTTGCGATACACCCGCAAGGGCTTTTGTTACTGGTGTGCAATCGCACACTGGGAAAAACAGTTGCCCTAAGTGTACACAGCAAGGTAACTATATACTCAGGAGAGTTTGTTTCCAGAAAGAAGTGGGAGAGCTGAGGACTGATTTCAGTTTTAAGAAAAGGGTAGATAAGACGCATCATAGCTTGAGGTATCAGAACGAAATCCATGTACTTGAAAAACTTAATATAGGAATGGTATCTCAGTTTCCTCTTGATCCGATGCATCTTATCGACCTTGGCGTGGTAAAAAAGTTTTTGCATCTCGTAATTAAAAATTGTAATAAAAGTGCTATGAACGCAAAACTAAAACTTGTTGCAAAAAATACGCCCATAGAGTTCGGTAGGTCATGTAGATCTTTAGAAGATGTTAAACTGTGGAAAGCGACAGAGTTTAGACAGTTTTTACTTTATAGTGGTATTTTTGTTCTTAAAGGATGTGTAGATGAAGATGTTTACTACGTTTTCCTTTTGCTTCACACTGCTATTCGACTATTGTCTTGCGAAAAACACTATAAATGTGAAGCAAAAGTTGCAAAAGAAATTTTAACAGAATTCGTGAAGCTAGTGTCTCAAATATTTGGCGAGCATACAATAACGTTTAATATGCATGGCTTGTTGCATATAAGTGAATGTGCTGAACAATATGGCCCCCTTGACAATTTTTCGGCATATAAGTTTGAGAATTATATGCAGCACATAAAAAAAATGATTAGGAAGCCTAATAACATATTGCAGCAATTATTCGCTAGAATATATGAGAGAAATGGAGTTGCTTTCAACTTAAAAAGTAATAAGAAACTTGGAAGTTTTGATGTTAATCATAACCAAGAAAAAAATTCGTATTGCTTTATCCGGGACAGAGGAGCTTTCAAGTGCATAGGAGAGGAACAGAAATCAGGAAAAGCGGTCATTATAGGGCACTTTTTCAAATATGTAGACAATTTTTTTGAAAGCCCAGTAAAATCAGGTGAAGCATTAGGAATACTGAGCTGCAGTAGCCCAGATATAGATATTTCCACTGTTGAAAAAGATGAAATCTGTTATAAATTTTTTTCAATTCCAAACGAAGGAAAGCTTCTACTAATTCCTATTTTACACCACTGTTTCCATGATTTTTCCTAATTTAATAAAAGAAAAATAATAACTAATATAAATATAACAAACTGCATAGAACATGGAAGTACCTGCATCTCAAAATCAACACATAGAGTCTGAAATATTCGACAGTCAATTTACCGAAGTTCAACTATCGCGATTACCCAGCAACGAACTAAATACTATAGGTATATTCACTAATTTTTAGTTATTTATAAGTCTCAATAAAAAAAAAAATTGTAGGATGCGGATCATATATTCAGCTAGGAAATATTCCAACAGCACAACCACAAAATAAAGTCAATCTACCGGAATGTAAGAAACGAAAGTTTTTCGCCACTACCGGCGATTACAATGAAAAAGGTAGTATCATTTACAATTACACTATGCAACAACTATTAACAGACGTATAGCATAGTGCGATATTGATACATTTGTATTTTGACTAAATTCCCTGCAAACATCGGCTACCGAAACTACAAACACATCCAAAAAAAATTTCAAACTTACTAATACCAATGAATCGAAAGTAAATAAGCTTTTGGTAAAATTTCGGTATCCCTCCTTCATAGCTACCAATGTATAAATAAAGTATGTATTGGGTATTTTTTAGGTATTTTCCAGGTATTTCACTTGATTTTTACTTGAATAATACCATAAATTTCCAATAAGTAAAGTTTTGGTATAAATCCAAAATAAATACGAAATTCCAAGATATATACTTCTTCCGGTATTTTTCAAATATTTTACAAGTGAAATACTTAGTATTTACCACAATATTTGAAAATTTACACTACGTTCAAGCAGGCAATATGCAGAACGATCAATTGATCTTTCAAAATTTTTCATTCGGTTTTTGTGGAAAAGCGGAATGGCACAGCTGCAGAAAGGGGCAAATGAATGCGGGAAATTGTAATAGCTAAGAGTTTTGTAGCAAATAAGATATTTAAGGCAAATTTTCGTTATGGATAGCCGTTTTGTGTTTTTTTAAGTTGTTTTTTGAATAAGGAAATTAGAAATGAAATCTCATTTTCCAAAACGACGAAAAATCGGCCTTAAATATGAAAATTTAAATAAAATTTGATAACAGTCTGTGGTATTTCATAACACTTTTTTCTATAGATGCGTTTTTACTCAGCAAGCAACAATCTGGGGTCAACTATCGGTACTACAAACAGTATTTTCTTCAATGTTTAATTATGTTTGTTAATAAATGTTATGTTATGTAAATGAATGTTTGTTAAACCCTTATTCCTTCTTTGAAATAACCAACACTAACAATAAATTTTTAATACAATTAATCAACTCGTATTTAATTTAAAGTGTGGAAAAAGTAAGTGACTAACAAAGAAAATATTGGTACCTTCCCTGTAATTTATCGAGTATTTACCAGGTAATCAAGAATATATTTACAAGTAAATTACTAATACCGATTAAGTAAAATACCTGTAGTTATTCAAGTAAGTTACCTTTAGTTATCTGTAAAATAAAAATAAACTACCAGTAACTTTACCCATATTTGTACGTATATTACAAGTAGCTATCTGGGAAAATACCAGTATATATCCATGGAAACTACCGAAAAATTATCTTTTAAATTATGAGCAGTATTCTGGTATAGTACCTGGAAAATATCAAAGAAATTTCTCCTATACTCCAGTTTTGTTATTTGCTATTGTACTTGATTAATTCACATGTACATGAAGTATATAGGGTAATTCTATCCCGAGGCCAATGCTGTTTAACTGAAAACTTATCTGGGAAATCATCTGGTAAATACGGAGTTATTACCAGTAGTGTGTTTGCTGGGTTATTTCTATTTATGTACAAAAAATATATGTCTGGACGTATGTGTAGATGGTTAACACAAAAGACAAAACATCAGCAAAAAGGTCAAGCAAATGGCGCATTCATGTAAGAGAAAATAGGGAAAAATTGAAACAGTTCTAGCAAAAAGAGGCTGAACGCAAACATAAGTATCGTCAAAAATTAGGGGAAAAGACCGTGGAAAATCCTGCGCTCAAAGAAAAAATAAAAAACTAGAATGCGCAACGCCACAAATCATTTATCAAGAGGAGGGCGGAAGCAAATTCAAACACATCGCAAATGGTGTTTAAAAATAAGCAAACATTTGCAAATGCGCTGAAAAAAGCTGAACGTTCTTTGCCTATGGACTCACGCAAAAAAGAAGAGATTTTAAAAATACTTCACAAGAAATATGTTCGGTCAGATTATAGTCCAAAAAAGCAGCAGAACGTAGAAAATGATAAAGGTGTTGTGCTTATCACTTCTTTTTTTTTGTAATGATAATATTTCTGTAGAAGCTTCAGGTCGTAAGCATACTTTACTCTTGAAAAATGGGAGGTATTCCTATAGCTAAACGTTTTATGATCATGATCGTGAGCGAAGCTTATGAGCTGTTCCAAGCTGAAAACAAGGACAGAAACATTTCAAAATCAAAATTCTACTTAAATAGACCACGAAACGTCATTCTTTGAGTTAGAGTCTCACTTATCATCGTTCAAACTTCACGTCTTTATTAAGCGATCGCAACAAATTTACTTTGAAAATAGGAATAGGACGACTTACCGCACAGAATGAAATCCAAACAGCTCATTATAGCTTATAGCTTTACACTTTTTACGTGTGTTGCATGGCGTCAAGGGGGAAAAAAATATCTCCTTAATTTTTTATCATACAAACCATTTGTATCTAGCTTTTAGTCAACAACTGCTAATTAATTTTAAAATATGTAAGTTAACACGTATCAGTCGCGCTCGCTGAGACGCTCCCACGGCTGGCCGTTACACGTGCCGCCAAGTCAGCACAATTACATTCTCACAACGTATGGCAACCTAACACCCGAATTCAAGGCCATGGTTAGTACCGGCGGCTAATACGTATGCTAAAGCATTAATCCAGACGCATCGTCAGCATAATTCTATTTCACATGCTTATGAAATAGAATGAACGCACAACGCGCCCGTGGGAACAGTTAGGCACGCTGCTGCGAGACATTGGCTATAAAGGCAAGCAGAGGCCACGGAGTGGGAGTCGAGTTCGGGACGCGTAATTGTAATCAGTAGTCTTTAATTCATTAATTAGTAATAAACTGTGTTCTCCCCAAATTGTGTTGTTTTTAATTGAATAGGATATCTGGGCGAGTTTGCCCAGCAACGTTATTTTTTTGAGTGTAAGGACCTTGAGTCCTTTATGTGGCGCCCGAGGAGGGACCCGGAGTGAAAAAAAGTGATAGAAAAATTTAAAAGCTAACGTTTGAAGGTGAAAAATAAAAGTTGAAACGCAAGAAATAAAGCGTTATAGTAGAAAAGGAAAGTGAAAAACTATCAATAAACTCGAAAAGAGAAACACAACAGTGAAGAGTGAACAGTCCAATTTCTATGAACCTTGTGTGGTTGTAACGCGAAAAACTACCAATAAACTCAAAAAGAAGAAACACAACAGTGAAGAGTGAACAGTCCAATTTCTATGAACCTTGTGTGGTTGTAAGTATAGATTGAACTCAGCATAATTTTTTTTGATATACTTACAGATGGAGGACTTGAAAACCAATGTCACAAGCCTGACGGGGGCCGTCAATGCCCTCCTAGAGAAAATGAGGACGCTGGAAAGGCGCGTCACAGATTTGGACCGTGCCAGAAATACTCCTAGTGCACCATCTCAAGTCAACGAAGTCGAAGAAGTGGTGGCTCAAGCTCCCATGACCGAAATGGATTTGCGCGACATAAGTCGTCTGCCTGACTGAGTAAAGGAGCTTCAGGATAGTAACCTGATAGCCCGAGGAAGGAGCGCAAAGCTCGAAGTGTTCTCTCCTTTGAAGTTTTGATACCACTCTGGGAAACCACAAACCAGATAAATTCGATCTCTGTTTTGAAAAACTGAGTATTCTCTAGAGAAACTTTCATATTTGCTAGATATAACTTCTGAAGGATGCGGCTGACGTCGTGGAAGTGACTTGAGAAATTTTTGGAAAAAACGATTATATCGTCAATGTAGACGTGGCATGCTTTTCCTATCTCGTCCCTAAGCACATCGTCGATGGCGCGTTGGAAAATACTCGCGGCATTTTTTAGCCCAACGGCTGTCTACAAAACTCGTATTTGCCGTTATTTACGGAAAATGCGGGTTTCTCCCTATCTCGATCAGCCAGAATTAAATATCTGGTGGAAACCAGATTTAAGGTCTATCGTTGTGAAAATTGAGGACTTACCCAAATTTGCCAGTATAACGGAGGTGTCAGGTATAGGATATCTGTTGTTGTTGTTGTTGTTGTAGCGCTACTTAGCCCTACCTAGGTAGTCAGTATCTTACCCAGTAATGTCATCAAACTCTTCTAACGGAGGTCCTAGTTGAGCAGACAAAAAGATGGTTAGTATTAGACAAACATTAGGCAAGTCGGGGTTCAGTCTGGATAGGTAAGAGTTTAACCTATTACAATATCCAAACCGGAGTTGAGCCAGCATCATAGTCTCCCTAGGCAGCTCGCGCTCCTCTTCGGCAACGGGTAGTGTTGTTGCCTGAAGAACGGCGTTCGCTGGGAGAGAGCCGACAAAGGAATTTACCGAATTCGTGTGGATGAGTGTGAGGGCCTGCTGGTGCACCTTAGGATCAAACGGCGTGGAAATCAGGTGCCGGATCTCATCGAAGTGTTTGCGTAGATGGCTCCTTATGCTCCTGGGGGGCGGATTCTCGTTGACCAGGCGTATGTTCGAATGCTGTGGTTTGCAACAGTTGAACAGGAATTGCCTGGTCAACATCTCACTATGCTCTTTAACGCCGAGCATTTTCGCTTCATTATGGAGATGGTGCTCAGGAGACATAAGAAGACACCCAGTGGCGGTGTTCTGGCAGACCTGAAGCCTCGTCCAGTGTGCGTCAGCAAGCCCCGGCGACCATATTGGCGTAGCGTAGCTCAGTACGGGCTGACCAATTGTTTTATATGTAGCTAGTAACGTTTCTTTGTCAACGTTCTCTACAGCTTCTTCAAGGCGGTCGTATTCAATGTATAAAAAGTCGCGGTAAGAATATGCAACTTCATCAAAGGTCAATTGAAAGTCAAAAGTCAAGAAAATTAAGTCGTGCTTGGAAAATCACGGAGCAGACAGCTGATCAAAAAGGAGAATTTTAGAGGTATTATTTACAAAGAAAATGTCCAGCAGAGTACTACTAGTATGGGTGAAATGTGTGGGCATAGTACTGTTAGCAGGAGATAGACCCAGATTCTGCATAGCAAAAGCGAAGTTACTTTCGCAAAGTAGGTCGCTGTTGAAGTCTCCAGTTATAATAAGCTTTCAACAAATTCAAGAAAAGACGAGTAGGCAATGTGTTTATTTGGTCTGTACACGCAACCAATAAGAATTTTTTGATGACTAGAAGTTATTTCTATAAAAATGTACTCCATAGAATTGTATGACTCAGAAATACATTTAAGTCTACAATTTAAACTATTTTTGACAAACACTGCAACACCACCGCCCAGGGTAGCTCTATCCGAGCGAAACATTTTGTAGCCACTAACACTTAACATATCAACGTTATGCCACGTAGAAAACCATGTCTCAGACACGCACATAACATCCACATCCGAAGACTTAAACATGTATCTAAACTCATCTTTTTTTAGAGAAAGACTCTGGGCATTAATATGGCAAATTTTCAAACCAGTTTTTTGCTTACATAGTACCCTTATCATATTGAACGCTGAAACTCGCTATTGATACTATTACTATTGTGACAATCACCCATCACTGACAAAGTTAGATAACATTGCATCTCAGAACAACTACATAGAAAGGAAATATTACCGAACACAACAAAGAAGATAGTTAATTGAGGAAAACAAGATTAAAAGAGAAAAGTTACAAATTTTTCTTAAAGCTATACAAATATAATAAAAACGTAGATGCAAATATGAACATAAATATAAGAAGACAAGTAAAAATAGTCATTTGCTGGTTCCTAATAATGATTCGATGGCCTATTTGCTGATCACCTTTACTGCCTTACTTTCAAGCTGAGTGCGCACGAAAACATTGCCTCTAACAGAGAAGGCAGATATTAACTTCTCTTGGTTTTTGAGCTGGGTTGCAAACAGCATGATCTCGCGATTTTTCTTACTGAGGCACTCATTCATATAAAAATATTCAGCAGTATTACGTCCTATGTCAGACAACTGAAAACGGCGTTTATTGGCTCTGTAGAAGCTGGAAGCAGCCTTAAACAGCGTGTGTCGATCGTACGGGGATACCAACTTTATTATAAGGGGCGCAGGTTTACTGTCGTTAGGCTTATTTTTAACGCGAAAAGCCGCACGGACAGGGGGAGCATTTACCTTCATGGCTCCACACATCTTTTCAAAAATATCTTTTACGTTTTCCTCTCTTTCATAAGGTATTCCACTAACAATAATATCGCCTGAAACATTGTTAGTGTTCAATACCTCTAATTCTGCCTTTAACTCGCATATTTCATTACGCAGCTGGTCGACTTGTGTAAATTCGTTCGTTCTTAATTTTATCAAGCCTCACCTCGTATTCCCCCATGCAGCGCTTAACCTCAGATATATGTAATATGTAATATTTATTGGTTTGTTTCATCCTGACACAACAATTAGACAATTATTTTACAGTGTCAGTCATAGGTATTAAATACGGATATGATAATAAAAAAGTAGATGCAATAATAATATAAAAATAGAAAAATAAATATAAAAATAAATTTAAGTTATAAAAACAAAGTTAAGCAACAAGAAAAATAAGTTACATTGTTCGAATATAATAGCTAGTTAGTTGATTCTTGAATAGCGAAGCGCTCTTTAATTGTCTTAAACCTGAAGGAAGCGAGTTCCAAAGACGAACGGAAAAAACGAAAAATTGACGTTCTGACATGAGGGTACGATGTTTAGTAAACACAAGCATGGAGGATCGCGACGAGAGAAGAAATTTTAACTTGTCATATAGATGCGGTGGCTTTTTAGTATATACGATTTTGTGTAAAGTAATTAGAGTTCTAATTTTCAAATGGTTATCGAAGGAGACATTCAGTAGTTTCTCAGAATATGCAGAGACGTGATCAAATCGTTTTAGGCTAAACACATATCTTGCAATGTTGTTGTAGACAACATTAAGCTTTTGCTTACAAATACTGTCGCAGTTGGCATAAATTTCAGAACCATAGAGAAGGTTAGGTATAATGTACACTTTAGCCAAAAGAAGGCGTATGTTTATTGGGGTGAAATACTGGGTTGACCATAGAGAACGGAGCATGCCATAAACTTTTCCTATAGCGGCGAAAATGTGACCATTCCACGACAAAGTTCTGTTAAAGGTGACTCCAAGGTTTTTGGCTCTATCAACATAATTAACTACTGAGTCACATAGCATTATTTTGTCTAACTCATTCAGATCAATGGACTTCCGGTGTATTACGAGGCATTTAGATTTGCTGGGATTAAGACTTAACCCATTCATTGATGCCCACATACTAACGCGCACCAGCTCAGAATTTATTTCCTTAATACAGTCTGGAATACTGGTACGCGGACAACTAGCATATAGTTGCACGTCATCAGCATACATATGAACACCACAGAAACTCAAAGCTTTGGGCAGATCATTTATATACATGACAAATAGCAGAGGACCGAGAATTGAGCCTTGTGGAACTCCTCTAGTTACGCTTAAGAACCCGGAAGTTAGCCCACCAATGTTCACAGCTTGGGTTCTATCTTTGAGGTAGGATTTTATTAGGGCAACAGAATTATGGGAAAAATTAAACAGAGCTTTCAGCTTACAGCACAGAAGCTTGTGATCAACGGTGTCAAAACAGTGATTTCACCGATTCTGCAACCGCAAAGACATTTTGTCATATACATTCTCTATTTTAGCCTCAAGCCGCGCAACCCATAAAGGTGCCAGATCATCTGTACCTGCTTTTGATGTAGCCGTAGGTTGTTTTGGTGACGTTTTGCTTAACAGGCGCTGTGCTTTCTGGCGCGTTTCTATGTTTGCCATATTTGCACAATCGCAAAAAGCAGCAAAAGTGAATGACAAAACAAAAAAGAAATAGAAACTTACAGCAATCAAAGGCTTGCGAGCGCAAAGCAGCAACAGTGAGGACAGCACAAAACATTGGATGACGACGCTGTCGCGACAGCGGTTAGCATAGAATAAATAGAGGGCAATCACCGTGCAGATGACAACAATGAAAAAAATGAATTTCACACGAGCGATCTTAAACACGTCTTCTCTCTTTCACGTCTTACTTAATTATTATTACTTAATATGCCTCATTCCGGTACGTAGAACCGGCTCTCGTTTGAATGATAGGATATCTGTCATTGATAGTCTTTTCATTGAGTTTCTTGAAGTCAACCACCACTCGCATCTTCCTTTCGCCAGATTCGGTTAATCCCTTTTTAGGGACCACCCATATAGGGCTGTTATAGGGAGACCTGGAGGGTATAATTATTCCATCGCGTAGGAGGTTGTGGATTTCACTATTTACAAATTCTGATGCTGCCATCGGATAAGGATATGATTTCGAATAAACTGCCTCGTTGTCTGTGGTTCTAATGGTTGCTACAATATTTGTGTTGTAAGGAAGGGATTCTTCTGGGTTAGAAAAGACTGCAACATGCTTTATTTTAAGTTCTTCGATTAACGGCGTCAGTACAATATTGTTAACATCTTTACAGTGAAGATGTTGTTAATTTTCTGAACCGGTTTTATATTTAAGGATGAGTTTATTGAGGTCAAGATTAGCATTGATTTCACGCAAAAGGCCATAACCTATAATACCGTCGAACGTTTCAAGAGTGGGTAAAAGGAAAAATTCAGAATTCGTGTAAAAAATATTGATAGTGCACTTTCTCGTTACGCGATTTGTACCATGAATAGATTTTACAAGGAATGGTGATTCCACTGCTTTCACACCCTGCCATCCACAATCTTTTACATAGTTTTTAGAGGCGCCGGTGTCGATCAGAAATTTTACTGGTTTACCTTTAAACTTTCTGCTAACAAACGGTAGCAGGGACGCTACTCTAAAAAATTGATTTCATCACTTGGTACTTCTGCTATTTCATCGTTATTATTACAAACTTTCTCATCGCCTTCGTCGTAGGCCTCGGAATCTGCGTAGGCTCCTTCGTCATTATCATACTGATTAAGTGCATTGATTCGTTGCAATTTATTGTAAATAAATTGGTCTATACCATGTGGTCTTTTTGCATTCGTGGCGGTGCCACTAGTATAGACAGGATTCCCAAATGGAGTCCTGCCCGAAGGATAATTGGGGTTATTACGAGAAGAGGAAGGCATTTGTTGAGTAGGATACCTAAGTTTGGAAAGACTGGGATCAACCTCCATTGGAGTGACCTTTTGTTGAACTTTTCATTCTTTCATTTGTTACTCTTTTGAAATGGGGGCTATTGGCAATGGGATAGGTCTTAACATTTGTTGGTTTTGTTAAACGATTGTCTGGGGTTCTACTTTCAGCAAACCCTGAGGCGAACAACGATCTAGCTTGGTTAGATTCCAGTTCTTGTGCGAGAGCAAGGACTGATGGCATGTCCTTTCCTCTAGATGAAAATAGTATATCACATAATGGCCTATTTAGTCCGGAAATGAATACTCTAAGAGCGTCTTGACGGTATTTACTCATCAGTGATTCGATAACCTGTCTGTCGCTTCTATAGGTCATAAGTGTTTTGTTAGTTATGGCCGTAAATTTCCTTTCGACCCTGTCGTAGAAGTCATTAATTGTAAGGCCTCCCTGGCGGAGGGTGGACATTTCCTGTTCAACAACATGTATGGGTTTCTTATCAGCATACGAAAAATCAAGTCTTGCTATAATATCTTTACAATTTAAGACGGTATTGAACGAGGAAAGCACAGAATCTGCGCGTCCTGTAACTTTGTTACGAATAATTGCTACGACCTGGTAGTGCTTACAACTACCAGCGTATGATTCAAAAATTTTGTAGGCGGGATTTTCTTATCAAATTTCCTTCTGTTACGGAATATATGATTAAAGAGGCAAATAAACTGCTGCAAGGTAAAGGTATTTATCACAATCCAGATCCTAACTGCGGTCACCCAAATAATCAAAATTTTAAAAGTGAACTTTCGATACAACACGATCAAAATGAAATTCGATAATTGTTTTAACGTCCCGGTTGTTACTTGAGCGCCGAATATTTCAAGGTGACCTCTATTACGACTCACAAGTTTGGCTTTCGCCCAGTATCATATTAAATTATGTTTTCCAATTCAAAAAATTATACCTCGAGAAATACGAATTTTAGTGTATGGCCATGAATAGACCCTGCAAGCCACTGCTAACCGATTTCCCAAAAAATACTAACACATGCATATTTATTGCTTGAAAAATTTCCCCAATATTGAAAATTGACAGCTGTCTTCATAAATTAATTTTTATATTTCAAATGGAAAAACGAAAAACGAAAAAAGGTAAAAGCAAAATTTTATTTTTATATACATATTTTAATGGAGTTTTACCTAATAATTTTTGTTCGAGGCTCTAAAATAAGCATGACGATCTAAACATTTAGATGAGAAGATAGGTAAGTATTTATTGAGCATATACAGTGGCCAGATTTTAATGTGTGCTCTCGTTGTTTCAGTACCTATAGGAGGCTACAAAAACTGCAAAGTTGGCTGGACTGTTGCTCAGATGAAGCTGCCGAAAGCCCCGATACTAATCTGCGCTACGTCAACAACCAATTAAGCTATTTTCACAGCGTTTGCTATTGGTGACCCTAGAGGTCCCTCGCAGTGGTTAATTGGGAGTTATGGTTCATGTTAAGTGTTATATGTATAAGTCAGAGTTGTCAAGGAATGCAATCCATGCATTCCTATTCAATGAATAAAACATTTAGATTGCAGCCCCGTATCCCGTTTTTTGGAATAAGGTATGGAAATTCATCTTTTTTATTCCTTTCTTTTCATTCTCTGGGTTTCATTCCACGGATTGAAAATGGAAAGGAACGCATTCTTTTGCATTCCTTTGTTAACTATGCATTAACTATGCCAAAGTTTTATTTGCCCAATTATGATTTTAGCAATCCTGTCCAAGATTCTGTAGCAGATATATATTTCAATAACGAGAAAAGTAAGGGTATAACTTTGACGTACCTACTTCGAGTTAACTTATATCGTCCGCACATAATCAGCCAGGAAGATTTTGGTTGAATTTATCTAAAATCTATCTACAACATACATGGGCGTTTTGACTAATATGAGCAGTTACTCTCAGCACACGTATTCTTACGCTCTTATTTCGGTTTTGCACTGTGGGATAATTAATTGATTTTCCTGCTGCAGACAGCAACGAGGTAACATAGGTAGTCGGTATGTTGATGTTTTTTTATGCCCTAGTATATTTTTGCCCCATTTGAAATGTATAATATAAATAAAATGTTATAATTTCAGATACCTTTGGTGGGGTAAATTCGGAGTTGACTACTTTTACTAGCAAACTAGTTAGCGGAAATTTAAGGAGTTCTTAAAAACTTCAAAAAACATATTATCTCTCTCAATACCCTCATATTTCTCAAAGTCTTTATGGAAGGTATTATAATGCCTACTCAAATTATATGCCCGGGTCCCCTTTACATGCATATTACACAATAGACATTGCATATTACCAAAAGCATCGAAAATCATAAAGCAATATTTGTCATTCATTTTGAACAAACACATATAAGTACGCGCATAAATAGTAAATATCATAAAACAATCAAGCGGCGCACGATGTTGCTTCGCTGTTGTTTGTTAATCAACTGACTGCAAATGTTCTTTGTCCCATGGTAGCCACTTTACGCTCGCGGTTAACAATACATGCTTACTTTTCATTTGCCCACCAATGATCTACAATAAGAACCCAAGCATAGTTTATACATAGTTTACAAAGGAATGCATTCCTCTCAATTTTCAATCCGAGGAATGCAATCCAGTTAATGAAAACAAATAGATAAAAAGAGGAATGATTATTCCGGCATGCAAAAAGGAATAAGGACGGCATTCCTTATTCCAAAAAATGGAATACGGCTGCAATCAAAATTTTTTTAATTCAAGGGAGAAAATGCATTCTTTAGCAACTCTGTAATAATTCAACAGTAAATCAAATGTTTTAGCGTTAATAACATTTTGTAAACCCTTTAATGCATAAATAAATAAATAAATATAGCCTTATTTGTTGCATTTTATTTGGAAAAATTGATAGTTTTCATCCATTTGACAATAACCAGTATAACTGGTATTTCATTAACCAATTCAGCTAATAAAATTAACCATATGTTAGCCACTTCGATAACCAATTCAACAAGTCATTTTCACCACATGTTAGCCAAAACAATAACCAACTGAACGAATATTTTTCACCACAGTTTATCCAAAACAAAAACTATTTCATAGCATATTATAAAACTTGTTAGCCAAAAAAATAGGCAGCTTTTGAAAGGGAAATTTTTGAAATTTGGAAAACAGTTGTGGTTAAAATCTTCACACGGCCTGAACAAAATTAGCCACGGAGACTTCTAGGGAAAAAACAATACGTGTAATTTAAAGTAGTTTCAAGAATTATTTCTGAAAGTTTCGCCGAAAAATAAAATTTTGTCATAAATAGCTGTGTGATTTGAAATGGATCGACCCCTACATAATTTGAATTTTATATGTGTATATATATGTATACATATATGTATGTATGTAGATACCGTTAATAAACTCCGCTCTCTTCCCTGCGTCTTAGAACACGGTTAAAAATTTTAGCTTAAATTTTAAACTTTTTTGGGCTACATATATGACCAAACCACATTTGATTTAAAATTTCCGCCGGTTGTCATAGAAATGCTCGTAACAAAAATTATTTAAATTTTAAAAGGAAAATGTTTTTACAAAAATTTAATTTTTTTTTTTAAATGTTAGGACTCGAACACGTGTCCCAAATCAGTGCGCAATGTTGTTTTAGCAACAAAATCACTCCCCGAAGGTTTTGGGGAGTGTTGTCGAAATAACAGTCCCTGGCCGGATATGAATCCGGTACGCTTCGGTACTCCCTTGCCGTACTGCCCGACTGTCGTGGAAGCGATTTGGTATGACCACTGGAACCTTCTAGGTCATGTCATCCCTCCTTCCGAAAGAGGAAATGGGTAATGATAGGCATCATATCCGTAGATCAACCATCGGGTTGCACATCATTACCTTTGTGCATATTAGTCGCCTCTTACGACCGGTATGCCTACCGCGGGTATATTCTAAACCCCTACCCGCAGGGGTATGTGCGCAATGCTATACCTACTGAGCTACGACTCACTCATAAATGTTATGAGAAAAGTACAAATAATCGCTGTCTATACGACTTTTGTTATATTTTTGTATTATCCCAGTTGAGTTTCAAATCTAAACCGTAAAAAAATTAGAATTTTTGTAGGTAATCCAAACAAAAAAATTTTAAAAACTGCGTAAACTTCGCTTATTGCAGCGCTCACTATTACCTCTCGTTTGATACCCATATTGTACTAAACACATTTTGGGTCACATTGGTGCACATATCGGTCGATAATTCCGAAACTGGTTGAGCTATCAGAACATCGGATATCTTAGATTTTAAGTTGAAAGTCTGATAATACAACGGTAAAAAACTCAATGCATTTAGAAGCTTTTCAGCAATTCGCGCCCAAACATACAGACAGAAAGACACACAAAAATTCTAAAAACGGTTCATATCGCTTCTACTGGCTCAATAATGATCCCTGCCATCTATTTTTTTTTTAAATGTACAGACATCGACCTGTTACAATTTTATTATATACAGTATTGGACAATACAATCGCACCCCCTTTTTGTCATCGAACTAAAACAAAGACGTCCTACAAATAAAGTTTCAGATAATTTCGTATAAAAGTTTGATTTATGTTGTAGCAAACTTCGTTCAAGGTTTTACTAAAAGCGTTGCACCAAATTCAAAATAATTTAGCAAATTTTGACCTAATTTTTCAACTTTTTTCCTCGGCACTTTAGAAAAATTCTGAGTACGCAGTTTTGTAGCCCATTCAATTTGACTCTGACAAAGTGCAAGTATTAAGTAGCTCCGACAGCGCCTTGATTTTTAATAAATTTTTTTCCGAACTAAGTTATGTGATTTCGTTGTATGGAGAAAAAATACACATAAAAAATTATTAAAAATCAAGGCGCTTTCGGAGCTACTTAATACTTGCAATTTGTCAGAGTCAAATTGAATGGGTTACAAAACTGCGTACTCAGAATTTTTCTAAAGGGCCGAGGTAAAAAGTTGAAAAATTAGGTCAAAATTTGCAGAGTTATTCTGAATTTTGTACAAAATGATCAAGAATGGCTTTAGTGGTATTCATTACAACATAAACGACGCTTGAAAATAAAATAAATCGAAATCGCATATGAAAGACGTTGTTGTTATAGCTCGATGTTATATAGGGGGTGCTATAGTATCGTCCGACACTGTACTAGCTGACCCGGCAAACTTCGTTAGAAAATAGATTTTATTATTAAGTTCATTTCAAAAGAAAGGATCAAACTGAATGATAAACTATGTATCTATTCTAATGTAAGTTGACATTCGCAGACACACTAAACCACTTTTACCAAATCACTCAGACTTAGACTCAGAAAGGCCAAAATCGCCTAGGAGGTTAGATAGCTATTTTAAGAAGGTAAGTAAGAAAGAGTATCAATATGTGTAGTATATCTCCACAATGGTTTTCAGGCCCCTAACACCAACTTTTTTTTATATATACTCGTATTAAGCTTCAATATATATATACTCATATTGAGCCCTTTTTTTATTAAACTTTTCCTACAAACATTTTATTGATTTCGTATATGTATTTCCATTGTGATTTCTATGTCCCTATCTTAAAACCTTTTATAGATGTTCAGCTTTCAGTGGTGTCACGCCCCCTTTCTTTATTAAAATTTTATTTGAACATTGTAATGATTTCGTATATCTCCATTATGATTTCTATGCCCCTATCTTAAAACCTTTTATTCAGTTTCCAACATTACGTATGTGGCAGGTGCCACCTTTTCTAACAACCCCCACTTTTCTGCTTGAGATGGGTTTTGATATCATCTAGCTCTATACCAATTTTCAGCTCCCTACCTTGAACTCTTTTAAAGATAATCAGCTTGAAAAAAACTAGTTTTACGATTGTCCCTCTTTACATTTGTGTGAAATCTCCGAAATTATTTGAGATATTGAAATAAATCTTACATCACAATGCAGTACTCATTTCTACCTTTCGTTTGACACCCATGTTGGAAAAACTAATTTTGGGTCACATTTGGGTAAATATGTATCTCTGAAGCGGATAAGATATCCTGGTCGAAGATATCTTAAATTTTAGGATAGAATATGTATAATGGTGAAATGGTCTAGTAATGGTGAAAGTTTCATTTAATGGTAAAAAAAATCCACATTTTTGGTCAATAACTCAGGAACTGGATGAGATATCAATTCTATTCAGTAGTTTTTGAATGATCAATCATACAGACATGTATAGATGAGATATTCATAATTCAACTGTTTCTTTATACTTCTAACAAATTATATAAGTTTTTTAATTTTATACACGAATTCCCAATATATAAGTTAACACAGGTAAAAAATTATCCGGCCAAAATATCGCTTCAACGCAATATGCTGACGGCGCGTTTACAACTTTGCACAAACCAACAAAGAAAATTTCAATACTGCTATGATAACGCATCCTGCCATATTGCTGACCGAACATTTTTAGTATTGCGCGTGACAACAACAAACCAAATACAAGACAATAAGCGGCTAATAACGTCCAGCAACTAAAGTAGTATTCTATTAAAGCGTGCATATGCTCACAACATTGACATTACACAAGTATACACGGTTTTGAATCTGGGCAACTAAAAGTGGTTTTTAAGTCAATTTATGACGCTGAATCCGAATCTGCATTCCGTTTTTTAAGATTGATTTAAGATTTTGACATATCGGTAATTTTGTGTTTATTTAGGTATCAATTCATTCAGAAAATCGTTTCGCCAATTTTACAAAAGCGACTAACGGAAGCAATAGCTTGTTCGAAAGGAAATTCAAATACGCTTCTAACGACGTATAATATGTAGGGAAAGGTCAAACCATCGCTGAGCAATAGCTGCTGGCGAGCTCGAAATTTGGTCGAATTTTTACGATTTTTGAAAAAATTTTGATTTTGAAAATGGTTTTTTTTGTACGAAGTTGTGAAAATCAGGATAATTTTTTTTTCCTAAAATTAGTGTGTTTAATAGCAAACACTTTTAGCAAAATATTAGGCAGATCCCGCAAAAACTCTTTTTTTGGGGATTTTTTTTGTAACTTTCAACAAAGATCAAATTCATTTTTTAAGATTTTTGTCAAATAATATTCATTTTATTAACTTAAAAGTAACAAATCAGAAATGAAGATTGGTGGAACTTTGCCTTTTGTATTGTTTAGTATCTGTTTCGCGTATTAGAGTCCAACAATAGTCGCTCATCATGCCTTCATCCCAAAATCCTTGGTATCGTCTTTCAATTTTGGCTAAATCTTGATGTAACCGCTCTCCCTGTTCGTCGCTCGTATCACCCAAGTTTTCGGGAAAAGAAATCGAGATGGGAATGCAGAAAATGCATCTTTAGAGACATCCGAGCTCCAATCTTTCGATAATTTTCCAACATATCGCCAATACTTTCCTCAAAATTACGGGATTTGTGATTACCAAGAAAGTGGTGAACGATATTTTGAAAAGATGCCCACGCAGCTGCTTCATCGGGCGTTAAACAATTTGTAAATTCTTTATCAGCCATTAGTTTTCTAATATCAGGTCCCACAAATATTCCTTCTTTGATTTTTGCATATGAAAAGCCGGTCATTCACGGTTTAATGGTCTGACGAAGTTCTTTATAAGGCCAAGTTTAATGTGAAGAGGTGGCAGGAAAATGTCTTGTGGATTTACAAGTGGTTCGGCGGAGACGTTTTGCTGTCCAGGCTCATATTGAGTACGACTTTGCCATTCTTTCCTCACATAATGATGTTCAGTTTCGCGGCTATCCCACAAGCATAAGAAACAACAAAATTTGGTGAATCCAGATTGCATCCCAGTTGAGATGCCAATAACCTGTTGAAATAATATAAAAAATAAGTGTTTTCGATTTAATTGGAATTAATGTTTATACCTTTAGATCACCACATATTTTCCATTTATAATCATTGTATTTGATGAAGTACAGGATCTTCCGCATTGTTTCGTAGCATTCCTTCGTTTGTACTGCATGAGCAATCGGAATAGATGGTTTTTTATTCCCGTTGTGGAGAAGAGCAGCTTTTAGGCTGTATTTGGAACCATCAATGAATAAACACCATTCGTTTCGATCATAGGGTGCATTCACTTCATTAAATAAACCATTAATATCGTTACAGAAACTTATGTTGTCTTCTTTTTTGAAGAATGGTCGAAGTGCCTCATTTCTGTTTCTGTATACAGTAACTTCTGTTCGAGAGTCTAAATTTTTCCATTGCTGCAGCCGTGATGCTAGCAACTCTGCTTTTTGTTTGGACAAACTCAAGTCACGAATCAAATCGCTTAGTTCATCTTGCGAAATTAAATGTGGCCCTTCCATGACAAAGTCGATTTCACTGCTCGGGGGTGTATGTATGTATGTGTGATAGGTTTAGGTACCTTATCCTGTTTGTTTTGTAAGTATGTATGTATGACAATATTATCTTAAATTCTAGTGGACTGTATAAATTTACTTATTTTAGAGCGGCATAGTTATATGTTCATACTTTTATGAACATTCTGCCATTTTATATACTTATCAAGCAGTGTCACGATTTAAAAGCTGCTATAACAGCACAATGGCGCTATCATGCGAGATCGCGGAAACTAGAATCTATCTTGAAAAACTGAATGCAGATTCGAATTGAGCATATCAAATATAGTTAAGAATCGCTCTTATCTGCTCAGATCCAAAAGTTGATCTGAATTTGTAAACTTGTGTTATCGGACTTAACAACCGCGCCGTACCTTTGCCTACTCCAAACTAGAAAAGAAGCGGACAAAATTGGTTTGGTGGTGAACGAGGGCAAAACGAAATACATGCTGTCATCAAGCAAAGAGTCAGCGCATTCGGGCCTTGGCACCCACGCCACTGCCGGCAGCAAAAAGTTCGAAATAGTGAGGGACTTCGTTTACCTTGGATCCAGCATTAACTCCAACAATAATGTCAGCCTAGAAACCAGGGTTCGGAATTATTCGTTTATAATTATTCAAGTATATACTTATAGTTTCTTACACGCGAACCTGAACATTAAAAAAGCAAATTTACATTCCTGTTTGCCAACGCATAAAAAAATCCCCATCGCTCGTATACCCGAACACATGCTCGAATGTTCACATATACCAGATGTATATACATGTTGCATATACCAGCTGTATGTACATGTTGCTTGCCATCACTGCATATACCAGCTGTATGTATGTACATGTTGCTATGTTGCTTGCCATCACTGTATATACCAGATGTATGTACATGGATATGTACATGTGCCTGAATAATCGTTTTGTTGTTCATGTTCTAAACTGAACAAGATTGTTGTGTGCAGAATGTTGGAGTAGTAAATGTACATACATATGTACTTCGATTGAATGCATATGCCTGTACATATCTTGAGTGGCATATTAGGTATACCGAGCGCGTGGGATTTATTCAAGGACGTATAGGGATACGTTCGAGATTACTTCGGGACTATTTCGGGATCATTTCGGGACTTTTTGGAGAATATTTTTAGAAAATTTTCGGGATAATTTTGGCACTTTTTCCGGATTTTTTTGGACTCATTTCGGGATTGTTTTTGGGACTATTTGGAATATTTATGAGACTTTTTCGGGTTTTCTTTCCGACCATTTTTGGACTATTTTGGGCCAATTCCAAACGTGTTCTGCATTATTTTAAGATTTTTTGAGACGATGTTAAGGAACGCAACCTTGCGCAAATATATTGCACTATTTCCGAACCCTGCTAGAAACCCATCTAAGAACTCTTGCAAATAAATGCTACTGTGGACTGAGTAGGCAATTTAAAAGTAAAGTCCTCCCTCGACGCACGAAAATCACACTCTAGAAGTGACTCAGCGCTCCCGTCCTGCTATATGGTGCAGAGGCGTGGACACTAACAACATCAAACGATTGGGCATTGGGAGTATTTGGGAGAAAAGTTCTGCGAAAGAACTCCGATGGAAGGACCAATTGGCGCAACGAAGAAAAGACTGGCGGTTAGATGGCCATTTAAAGAAAGAAGAACGAAATTAGGGGTATTTAGGTAGGTATTTAGACGATAGCGTCGCTCTTGTGTTTTCAGTTATAACAACTCTTCCGCTGCTACCGGCTGCCCTCGTTAATACAACGGAACTAAAAAGTTGAAACATTTTAGGGTTGTGACATTTCATGTTTAATCTATTCTCATTTTAATGTGGCTTGATATTTTTGGACTTCCGTTAGAAATTCGATTCGTGCCACCAAGGTCTATATGTGCTGTGGTAAAGTTGTGACATGAGAAAGTGTGACACATATGTATATTAAACGCAAAATCTTCCCAACCCGCCTTCAAAATGGGTGCTGCTCTAGCACAGGTAAATGTTGACATTAGACTGAACATGTGTCAAAAAAATTAAGATTATAAGTTACTTAATATTTGCATACGCTGACTGTGACCACCATTTTTTGATTTTTTACAAAACTGGAGAACAAAGTTTAGTTCTCTACAGGATACTAGTCAAGCAAATTATTTTAAAAACAATTGTGGCTTTTGTTACGCTCTTTATCCTCTTTCAAAGCTTCTTCATGCAAATTTTGTTCTGATCACAATTTATAGCATTTAATGCCAATAAAAGTACATGACCTCAGCAAAGGGACACTATAAATTTTGACTTTTTTTTTTGTGTGTTTTAAAGTATTTCATGGTATTAAATGGTTAAATTTTGCAATTGATTTATATTACTCGATGAGATTAATAAGACTGCATATCAGTTTATTTAAAAAAATGTAGGTGTGTTATAAATATTTGACATTTAAGTCGGTGAACACAAATATATCAGTTTCCAAGGAATCAGCCACATACATCTTTTATTGGTGCGTCCGCACCGTCAGGTGTCACAGTGGGACATGAGTGCAGTTTTTGGAAAATTAATATGATGGCATTGTTTATAATCGGATTTGTGCTGGGACAGTCTCCTTTTTAGTTTCGCTTTTGTTGCGCCTACGTATACATTTTCAGAAGCTTCGTCCGATTTTCCATTACAAGGTATTTTACACACTTAGTTACTTTTCTTTTAAAATACCTTGCAAAGTGAGGAGCATGGAAATGTGAAAGCAATCCGGAGGCAAACCAAATGACAATACCAACCCAAGTGATTCGCTGCGAGTAAATTAAACGGTTTTTTCAATAACAAAAAATAACTGTTTCTTTACTAGCTTTTGACAATATTACAGTCTGAATAATCCAGCAATCAAATATTTTCTAGATATTCTTGGTAGCTCCTTGCCTTCAGAAATGTGCGCTTGTATTCCCTGAGAAGCACCAAATTGCACACGACTTTTCGTTTTCAGTTTAGATTCAATGTTAATCTTTATCTTCTTGGGACCACAACCAGATTCCTAACAGCACTTGTGGAATCATCAGTACGTTTACGCTTACTTTCGCGACTATCTGTGTTTGGATCGGGAGAAGTTTTACTAAACTTCTCGTTAAATGAAGATAGGTCTTTGCCAATTTCGGAAAGCCCGTCACGGATGTGCCTATATAATTTTAAAAAATCAATATCGGTTGATCGGCATTTCAAACAATATCGACGTAGGCCCTTGCCATCATATACCAAGTCCATATTTGATGAGAGCTAGCACGCCACATGGCTCGCTTTTGATCTGACAATTTTGGTAGATACAAGGCCTTAATTATTAACGGAGAAAAAATATAAATTTAAGAGGGTAAATTCGTAAAAGTAAGCAACACAGAAAATAAGTATAAGCGTAAAAGATTATAAAGTCTAATAGAAGAGATCAGTTTGTGATTCACTGTATTCTGACACTTAAAAAACACAACGCACAAAGCTGTGATAAGAGGATTAGGCAAAAAGTGCACACAAAAAAAAAAACAAAAGCAAAAAGCAATAATAATTACACAGTTCGACAGCCATTTAACACTTTTGAATCGACCTAGCAGAGATTGTTTATCTGGTCGAGTTATATACACGACACGTGCTTTAAAAAGTTTCTAACACCCCCAAAATCTGGTTTTAAGGCCAAAAAACCAATTTTTCAGTTTCCTCTTAAAACAAAATTCATAAAAAAAAACCAATCTTTAACCGATTTCAAAAATCTTAACGGTTTTGGGTAGAGAATTGTTGACAATTTCTAAATATATATAGTTTTTTATTCATTTGAAAAAAGTATGATACCTTTTGTAAGCCAGAAGTTGAAATTTTTGGAAATTTCTCCGGTTTTCCGGTTTCGACGTCATTTTTTTTGCCACTCATTAACAATGAAAGAACCTCTTTGGGCATATGTCATCGAGAGGCATTCAATACTTAAATATACCAGTACATATGTATGTAAGTACATTTATATGAGTATTTAACAAAAATTAGGAAGCAGGTAGTATTATTTTGTGTATGTTACTTTACGAATACAAACTTTGTAACTTATTTAAAACCCCAATCAAGTGAGCTTTGACATTTTTTTTTTTTAAATCATGTCTCGTTTCCATGACCGTCAAATTAGTACAAACTCGAATCTTGGATAGGCGTATAAAAGTTTTTGTCTAAGATGGAGTCAAAGCGCCAGCTAATTGTGAACGCATTTTTAAAAGGCAGACGGCCGTGCTCAATATTCAAGGACTTTAAAAGTGCGGGTTTCAAACGGGATTTTGTTTATAAAACTATTAAGCGATACAATGAGACATCGTCCGTTAAAAATAGGCCAAAAAGCGGAAGATCTCGAACGGTTCGGAACAGTGTTAACATAAAAGTTGTGAGGGAACAAATTCGGAGAAACCGTTGCCGATCAGTTAGAAAAATTGCGCAGAAATTGAATATAAGCAAATCTTCGACACACTCAATACTGAAAAATGATCTTGGCCTAAAGCCGTATAAGAAACAAAAAATTCACGGCGTTTCTGCATCAGCGAAACTAAAGAGAGTCAAAAGAGTATCTGATATTCTTGCTTGGCACGGCGGTGACGAATTCATATTTTCTGATGAAAAGTTGTTCGTTTTACAACAATCTTTCAACTCACAAAACGATCGAGTATGGTCAGTGTCACTAGAAAACGTCCCTGAAAATCAAATGTACGTATCCCGATTTCAAAGCGCTTCTTCCGTCATGGTTTGGGCCGGATTCTGCAAAAGAGGAAAGCTTCCCCTAGTTTTTATCGAAAAGGGGGTGAAAATTAACGCCAATTACTACAAGGAACACGTCTTAAAGGCTGTAGTGCTACCCAGCTGTCGTAGTTTATTCGGTGATGATTATTTTTGCTTTCAACAAGATGGAGCGCCTTCACATACCGCAAACATTGTGCAACAATGGTGTCATGAAAATTTGGCCGATTTTTTGCATAAGGACGAATGGCCACCCAGCAGTCCAGATCTCAATCCATTGGATTTTTTTGCATGGGGTTACATGACGTCGAAGCTTAGCGGTCATCAAATAAAAAACTTGGAAACTTTTCGTAGGGTAATTCACAAAATATGGGAAGAAATGCCGATGGATATGGTGCGTGCCGCTTGTTGTTCTTTTGAAAAGCGATTGAGGTTGGTTAAGCGATCCAAAGGAGGTGTGATTAATAAAAACCTACTATAAATATTTATTGATGTTACATAAACTATTTTAAATAAAAACTAATAAGGATTTCACATATCCTTTGTTTTAAGAGGACTTTGCTTTTGTATTCAAACTTTTTGGACACCGTGTACACATGTGAACATGAAAAATCATCACAAACCCGTCCTTTTGTTATCATAATAAACAGTATACATAATGAATTTCGGCCCTGGCATCTCTTGCTTGAAGCCCTAGCACAAAACTTACCAAGCAAATGTAACTGCAATAAACATATAAATGTACAAATACATATTTATGTATAGTAACTTTATAGTAAATGCCTATTTACAGCTTCAATTATTACCAATAATTGTATTTTATTATTCCCACAACACTGTACAAATAGCTATTTAATTATTAAGATAATAAGCCAAAAACTATTCAACCACCATTAACCGAATAAATACAACTATTCGTTACCACTATTCGAATAATGCAAGAAAAATTGTAACCGCTTGGGCACACATTTGTACACGCAAACATACACATATATGTACATGCAAAACATACAAAACATAACTGCGCGCTCATAGGTACAAGCAAAGAAAACAACGAATATCCACCCTTATCGCGAGTTTTATATTCACCCGAAAAGATTCACATTTTTTGTTCGCCTTATCGCAGACAGTAGCGAACAAATTTTTCATGTTCGAAAAACATTCCGCCTTATTGCCAACTCTTTATTCGGGCGAAATGAACAACGGAAAATGGCAAATTTGTTCACTTTTATTTTAGAGGCGAACAAGAAACAAATTGTAGGTATTTGTATGTTTTGAATATTAAATATTCTTTTAATTAAATATACTTTTATTTTTAAGAGTAAACCAATAAATAATGTCCAAAAAAGAGCACTAAATGATTACAAAAGTGCAGTTTAACATTCGCCATTTCTATTGCAAAATTTATTTATGTGTGCTGTAATGGATGTTTTGTTAACGTTTACGTCATACGCGCACCTTAAAACTTCCAGAATTGGCAGCTTCATATAAAAGTCCTACGCAAATTGGCGCTTCTCAGGGTATGCAAGCTGTCCACTTTACAAAGGGTAGTACTACAATTTTTTGCTTCAGTGACGGCAAGGAGCTACCAAGAATATCTAGAAAATATTTAAATGCTGGCTTATTTAGGGCAACTTTCATAAAAGCTGGTTAAGCCGTACAAAAAAAGTCAATTAAACCCCGGTTAGTGGTTACTGGTTTTTACCGGAAAACTAGTAAAGTAACAATTAATTTGCTATTGAAAACTGCCAAATTGTCCCTTAATTGCCTCCGGATTGTTCTCACACTTGCATTCTCCTCGCGTTCAATCAGTAACAACCTAAGGCCAACACTATACATGTTTTTGAATAGTTTTTAAACTTTATTTTAGTAAAATGTACGATTCTTTACAAAATTCACAAAAAAAAAAAGCAAATTTATTTGTTCACTATTAATTCGAAATAGAGCATCAGCTGATTCGAAGTGAACATTCGTTCGCCCGAAATTGGCGATAGGCGGAACCAGTTCGCCCGAACAAAAAAAAAGAAGGCGAACGCTCGTTCGGGTGAACTCTGCGATAAGGGTGATCGTTTTAAAAATCTATTAACAAAAATATTCGAATAGTACTATAACGAATAATAATATTCGAATAAACGAATAATAATATTCGAATAAACGAATAAAAAATTCGAATAAATACTATTCGAATTTTTTGCAACGAATATTTTTATTCGTTTATTCGAATATTATTCGAAAAAAATCCCACTCCTAGTGTTAACGAATTGGACTACTTAAGCAGAATACCATAAAGATGTTAAAGTTTGCCAATTATTTATTTACAGGTGAAATGATTGTGGATACTACGCTGGGATGCTATTAATAACTGTTGAAAATAACTTATCAATAAAACTTGTAAGCAGTTGTATACTTTTTCAATACTTACCCAACAAGTCAACTTGCTGCCGACATTCGATTGAGAATCTACCCATTACCTCAAGGAACTTATCCTCATCACATTGAGGAACTCTGTTGTTTTGTATATCTGTTTCCAAGCTTTTTATAGCTGAAGTCATTTGACGCATAGCTCTCTGTATAGAATCCACGTTTACTCGAGAAGCTCTATCTACATGTGTCATATCGTTATAAAAATCTAATACCTCTGGGAAACCTGTTTCTATAGTTTTCACCAGATAATGCAGAAGGGTTTGTTTGTTATCAACATCTTTGGTATTAGATAATTTTGCCAAATATGACATTTCAAACCCAAATGCAGGTTCTCCCTTTGATCCTGAATTTAGGTAATTGCCCATCAATAAAATTAATTCTAAAACAACCGCAAACTTTTTACTGTTGCGAACTTCTTCACATGCTGCTGTTCCAGCTACTACATTTGGCTTAATGTCTTGAATAATGTCAGCATACGTCAACCTAAAGTTGAGATTGTGAAGGCGGGGCAACAATCGTTTTATTTCACTAATAGTAGCCGCAAATTGTTCAATTGGTGATAATGGCTCTCCTTTGATTTTTATATCGTTAAGTTTTTTCATTTGATCTGGTGGGGGAAGATACTGAATTAAATTTTGAAGGATATTAGAAGACAAAATGTCAGTATCACAACGCAAAATGCAAATTTTGATTTGCTCATTCGATAAATGTTTAAGAGAACCACCAAGCAAAATCGATAAATTTTGAGCGGATTTAGAATCAAGAACCCGTAAATCGATATTTTTTTTAGCCAGCGTGTTTGCCTTATCAACGGAATCTTTAAGATATTTTTTAACGGGCTTTGAAGAAAATCTCTCGGCAAGTTCCGAAAGAAATTGCTCAGATGCTAATCGCTCTTCTTGACAATTAAGCCAGAACGCGTTTTCTGACATTGAGTGTGGTCCTATAACTTTCCAATTAATTTTTTTCATTGTTTTTCCAACCTCCCACTTTTTCTTTGGCTTCACGCCCATTGGTAACGTATTAATTGGTTTAACTCCACTTAAAGGTAATGATATGAGATTTGGTGGCGGTGGTGGCGGAGGTGGACCAGAATGTTGAGTTGGTGGTAGTGGAGGAGGTGGTGGCACCTTAACATTTATAATTGAATGTGGTGGTGGCGGTGGCGGTGGCGGTGGTGGTGGTGGCGGTGGTGGTGGTGTAGATATTGCTCCTCGCTTTGATGAGTCACCTTGCAACACTGCAGCGGGCAACTAAATTAGAAAGATATAAATTAATAAACAACTTACAATGTACTATTAACTCAGTATTTAGTATACTAAAAGGAATGTTATGCAAGTGTTCCATATAGGCATCATCTCTGACTAAAAATCAAAAACCTATAGATTTTCTGCATCAATTCATTAAGTACACGGCTAAAAATTCTAGCCTGAATTTAAAACGTTTTGGGACTACATACATATATGACCAAACCAAATTTGGTTTAGAATTAAATTTACGACGGTTGTCATAGAAATTCGGGTAGTAAAAATTATTTTAGTTTTAAACCGAAAATGTTTTTAAAATTTTTCTATTTTTTTTTAAAATGCACGTAATAAAAATTATTTAAATTTTAAACCGAAAAGGTTAACAATTTTTTATTTTTTTAAAAAAGTAACTATTAGGACTCGAACCGACGTGCCCCAAATTAGTGCGCAATGAGCACTCATGAATTTTGTGAGAAAAGTACACATATTCGCTGTGTATACGACTTTTGTTGTATTTTTGTTTATTCCAGTTAACTTTTAAATCTAAACCGCAAAAAATTTAGAATTTTTGTATGTAATTGGGAAGTTTGGAATTTCTACCAAAACAAGGTGTAAACCAATGAATGGCTCAAATTTTTACCAGTGTACTATAGTTTAATAATGAGTGTGCTTGGTTCGCACCTTCTCCCTCTTACGTTGCCAACTAAAACGCCACTAGTAAGTAATGTTGTTTCCACACTACCCTCTAAAAAGTAGTATAAGGAGTTTTCTGAAATAAGGAATAGGCCAGCACCGCTGCTTGCTTTGTTTTTTGGCATCAGCTACAAACCGTACATTTAAAGGTTATGTATTCCTTATTTTATATCGGCTATCAGCCTTAGGAATAAGTGTATCTCTCAAAGAGTAAGAGCGGAACTTAGCTTCGTTAAAGATGGTTTTCATGGCAACAGCGTGCACAGAGTGTATGCAATCTCTACTAGATTGAAAATTAATTCATTATAGTAAAATTATAAAATGATTAACAGATATGAACTGAACTATTTGTTATTATTTTGTAAGTTATAAGTCTAAGCACGGTTGTTAATCTATAATATATTCCCTAATAGAATAGTTCCGAATAGTGCTAAATAAAATAAACAAATTAAAAAAATATATATACGTGCATCGCCTTATTATAACAACTTTTATATGCCTGAATTTTAATGACCTATAAGCCTTATAAAACTAAAATTTTACTCCAAGCAGCATCTGACTATAAGGAATTGAGTAAGCCTTATTTTACTTGCCGTATAAGGTAGCAAATCTTCATATAAGCCCCTTTTATAAGGAATGATGCAAGCCTTATTTTCCACTGCTTATAAGCAGTGGCTCTCAGAGAGAGAGAGCATTCCTTATGAACTGATGACATCAACACAGCAAAATCAGGCGAAATATAAGGAATGCTTCATGCAACTGACAATCCTCACAGATTTCAGGCATGAAATTATAAACCTTATGATCATAATAAACAGGCATCATATAAGGCTTAAATTTTTTGGAGGGTAGTCACTACGAGTATACACACGATTGATTAGTCAGCTCAAGTAAGGACTGTTTTTTGTGGTCGACTATCAGTACAAGTACAAGTCCAGACAAGGGCACACAAAGGCATTGCAGGGTCCCTCTGGCTGGGATTTTTTATACAGTTGTTTCGTTTGATCCTGAGATAATATATATCTATAATGGAAGTGTTTTACACAAGTGGTTAAAAGTAAAGTGCGAGAGACAGATTTCGCCCCTATTACCATCTACAGTCGACTCGCTAATATTATCCCACATATATACTAGGCATGGGACTATTCGAATAAAAATTATTCGAATAAAAAAAACTTTTATTCGGCGGGTACAAAAAATTCGAATAGTATTTATTCGAATTTTTTATTCGTTTATTCGAATAGTATTATTCGTTTATTCGAATATTTTTGTTAATAGATTTTTAAAACGATATTCGCTGTTTTCTTTGATTGTACCTATGAGCGTGCATTTATGTTTTGTATGTATGTTTGCGTGTACAAATGTGTGCCCAAGCAGTAACAATATTTCTTTCATTATTCGAATAGTGGTAACGAATAGTTGTATTTATTCGGTTAATGGTGGTTGAATAGTTTTTGGCTTATATACTTAATAATTAAATAGATATTTGTACAGTGTTGTGGGAATAATAAAATACAATTATTTGTAATAATTGAAGCTGTAAATAGACATTTACTATAAAGTTACTACACATGAATATGTATTTGTACATTTATATGTTTATTGCAGTCACATTTGCTTGGTAAATTTTGTGCTAGGGCTTCAAGCAAGGGATGCCAGGGCCGAAATTCATTATATATACTGTTTATTATGGTAACAAAAGGACGGGTTTGTGCTGATTTTTCATGTTCACATGTGTAAATAGTTTAATTTGCGTAAAGTAACATGCACAAAATAATACTACCTGATTCCTATTTTTTTTTAAATACTCATATAAATGTACTTACTTACAAACATATGTTCATTTAGTTAACGAGCTTAGAGATCCAAATTTAAAACAAATAGTCGCGCTTTATGCAATTCTTCAGTTGATGAAACACAATAAAAAATCTACCTACTAATGACCATCCTTAACCAGCCAATTCAATACAAAGAGTTCGCAAAATTTCCATGACCATACCTACATACTTACATAAAATCGTGTCATTACCCTCAATGTAACTAAACACTTAAGAAAAATGTATCGCATAAATAAAGATACACATAAACTAAAAATCAGAAATAAATAAATTAATGTATTGTCCACTTGAAAATAAGGTAAACACAGCCAAAACTTTGTAACAAAAGTAAACACAGCATATATAAAAACAAAACGAAAAGTCCAACGCGCCAGAGCTATTAAATGAAATAAGATCGGTCGCTCATTAATTGTAAAAGGCGAGCTATAAAACTCAAACCTATTAAATGAAATAGAATCGTTCATATAAATATGTATATAAACGATTCTTTTTAGGAAAGGAGGTGTAGTGTGTCCAATATGAATACATATCTACATACAAAATACGCAGCACGAGCGCCGTCTAAGTTACTTGGTCGCAAACGTAAACAAACTGCAACTAAGTAATTGCTGACGCTATGTATTTCTCTGCTGCGACACTTTACCACGACCAAAGCGTTGAAGTAGCTTAGCGCTATATACATATGTAAATACGTGCATATGTGTGAGTGTGCGTTGGGTTTCATGCCTTATGTTAGACTTAGCTATGTAAGAATTAGAGTAAATATGTATAATAAAATGTTTAGATTAATTTACTATAAATAAGCCTGAATTTCATAATAAAGAACATTCATAATTCGGCACCCAACGGTATTTATTATTTTCATTTGGGTGCTCACTGAACACCTCCTCAAAGCTTAGACAAACAGCAAAGGGAATAAATTGAAGTGGAGATAAATGCATTGTGACGTCGCAGGGCATCATAGCTTAGTTGTTAGAATTCAAACAGCGGCTTTGGTGCAGATACTGGTTCACATCCCAGTGTCCGAAAAGGGATCTGATGATGAGTTTGGAACCTCTGAAACATGTAATCCTATCCATCGCTGTTAATTTTTCTCCAATTATCAATTTTTCAAAAACCTGACGATAACAATTCATTACGAATTATTGTTAACTGGTCTCGAGCTTGCAAACTTACAAATATTTGCAGGATATGTTTAGAATTGATCAAGGATGGTTCGTGGAGTGGTTCCAGAAAGTTACCTATAGATGTCGCTGTGTACTGATCGGTTAAACTAAAGAAAACTCGTTTTTCATGCTTTTCTTCTTCTAATTGACAAAGCCACATGCTTTAGGCGAGATGGCGTCCAAAGTAATGAACCGATCTTTATGAAATATTCACAGCGTTTTGAAAAATTGGGCGGTGCTACACCCCCAGGCTATATAAAATTTCAATTTGTCACAACTCTGAACATATTTATTTGATCTAAATTGATGATTTTTGGATATGTGTGTTCTTTGGTCAAGATTTATATAATTTTTTGAAAGTGGTTGGTGCCACGCCCACTTCTTTTGTGTGTATCTGTACTTCAATAATATCCAAAGTTTATGGTCGGTTTTTATTAAACTTTCAAGATTGGTTCAGCCTATATTAAGTTTCCAATCGTCATAACTATGAACATATTAGGTCCAAATTATTGATTTTGTGATAGTGTGTCCTTTGGTCAAGGTTTATATAATTTTGAAAGGTGGATGGTGCCACGCCCACATTTTTTGTGTTTTGTTTGTACTTCAATAATGTCCAAAGCTTATGGTCGATTGCTTTTAAGCTTTTCAGATTGTTGTGCATGATATAGGCTGTATTAATTTTTGGAAAAGTGAGTGCTCCAATCGAGTCCAAATGTCTGACCGGCCCCCATTAACTTTAAAGGCCCGACCCACCGATGCCATTGGCACACCCCCTGGACCCCCCTGGGGTTCACCATACAAACATTTCAAAAAATCGCCGGTTTTGCACTTTGCCTAAATTTGTTTCTCAAATTGTACTCGACCCATAACAAACAGTTAAAAAAGAGATACCAGAGCCGAGCAAACGAACTAGATAAAATCTAAATATTTTATTTATTAAATGGATACTTGGGAAGGTATTCGCACAAGGCTATATGAGGAAAAATTGTTAGTAGAAAAATCGTATAAATGTATAAACCAAAATAGGGAAACAAAAAAGGAAACAATAGTCAAACATTTGACGTTGATAAAAGATAGCTTTAATAGATTAGGTAAGGAAATAAAAAATATATATAGTAAACTCAGACCTACACATCAGCAAGAGACAAAGCAAATCTTTTCATATGTCAGAGATAGGTTAGTTTCCTCACTATCTAGATACAATATAGATGTAACAGTGCCAACTTCATTTGAACACGATATTCAAATTGATTTTGACAATTTTTCACTAGAAGAGACTTCAAATATAGAGGAGGCCCATAAAGAAGCCATAAGTAAGGAAACTCAAACAAAGAAGGTCAAAATGACACAAACGGTAGTAGAATTTCTTAAAACTGCGTCATCGATCTTACCTGAGTTCGATGGCAAATCAAAAAATCTATCCAGTTTTCTGGATGCCCTTGATATCCTGGAACAAATCAAGGATAGTCACGAGGTTATCGCTGTATCTATGATTAAGACTAAACTCAAAGGAACAGCTAGAAACATTATAGGTACTGAATCTACCATTCAAGAAATAAAACAAAGATTAAAATAAAAAGTTAAGGGTGAATCAGTCGAAGTTTTGTCAGCAAAACTCCTGAACATCCAACAACGCAGTAAAACTGCAAATCAATATACTTCTGAGATTGAAAAGCTCACAAAATCATTAGAAGGAGCATACATATCTGATGAACTAACACCTGAGTTAGCAACCAAGTATGCTACACAGTTAGCTGTAAAAGCTATGTGTAAAAATTGCTCCAATGATAAAGTAAAAACTATAATGCAGGCTGGAACGTTCACCACAATGAACGAAGCCATATCAAAATTCACTAACAGTTGCACAGAAGTAACTGGAAATCCAAATTCGCCAACAAAATAATTTCCGAGGTAACTTCCGCAGGAATTACCAAAACAATAGTTATAGAGGAAATCAAAGGCGTACATTTAACAATTACGGCAATAACAACAATAATAATAATAACAATAATAACCGATCAAATAACCAAAGATCCGGTCGAAGTTTCGGATCGCGAGGAAATACTCGCAATAATACTAGAAATGTCCGCACTGCTACGCAGCATGAAAACCAACAAACTCCTCCTCAATAAATAAAAAAAATATATGTTTTCAATTTACACCTAAATAGCTACATATCTTCCAAAACAACTCTAAATGATTTTATTTCAACCCTCCTAATCGATACAGGAGCGGATATCTCAATTATCACCCCTATCATGCATTTCGACTTGGATCGAATTTTTCTCCGTTTGGCAACTTTCCTATCATGCGTTCCGTTTCCGTTCAGTTCAACTTCGAAACTTACAATTCTGCCTATCATCCATTTCAAGCGTAGCTCCGTTTTTCTCAGTTGCAATTTTGTTGACGGATAGCTGCTTGTTTTTTCTTTTGCAAGCAATATTAGATTAATTTCCGCGATTTTTTGTTAAAACTCTTAAAATATAAATAAAACTCGAATATAAAAGTTGTAAAACGCTCGCTATATTTTGTTTTTGTGCTCTAATGAGGTTTTTTGATATGTTTGCATGATAATTGTTTGCGACCGGTGCCGAGTGCTAATATTTGTCCAAAAATGTAGGAAGGGGTATCAAAAGACGTGTTTCGATGCCGGGAATGTGAATCCGCCTCCGGAGATATAATATTTTCAATATTTTTGGACGCGCATTAGCACTCGGCACCAGTTGTAAACAATTACCGAAAATTGGACTAGCATTGAAAGCACCAATCTAACAATTTTACTAACACCATTAAAACTAAGGTAATGGCAGCCACTCCGCACCACCAAAACATACTCGTTAACCTCTTTGTCAGTTCCAGGGCCGCCAATGTCTTCATCCAGCCAAAAGTACCACCTGCGGTCAGACTTAATCCTGACATGTCTAATGTTTGCTCGGCGTATGTGTGTATCTGCGTGCCTGGTCGACGAAGCAGACTCTTCTAGCATCAACTCTATCGCAAATGCCAGCTACCTCCTACTGACGACATGGTAACATCCACCAACAGTGTCCTCTTGCTTTTTGTTGGTCCTCCGACGTCTGCTATAATCAATCAATTGATCTATGTATAAAATTTCACTAAATTTATTACATAATGCTCAATACATATGTAATTAGTTAATTTATGTAATTACGTTAATAAATAATACAATTTTACTTTTATTTCAAAAGCACTAATTTGTGTATTTTTGCTTTGTTATGTTCCAGTTCCACATATTTCAAGGCAAACAGCTGATTTCGAAAGTTTTATAGCTCTTCCTCATCTTCTTTCAATCCAATTTAAATGCATGATACCAATTTTCGATTTCGGCGGAGCGTAGAACGGGAACGTAATTGAAATCCATGATAGGGGTGTATAAAAAAGGGTCAAAATGATAGTAATATATAACTATATATATCATATAACACTATAAATAATTCACAAAAAACAGATTTAAGAGGAATTGGTCAAGGACTAACAAGTACTATTGGCACGGTTAGGGCGGATTTAAAGGATGACTACCTATTAATTGGACACAAATTTCATGTAGTAGATAATGATTTTCCAATTCCTTGCGATGGAATATTGGGTTTAGATTTCATTAAAAAATATAACTGCATTTTAGATTATCAGAACGACGGAGACACTCTAATACTAAGACCGTATGATTACCCAGAAAACATAATAATTCAGATGACTAGCAACCCAACAATTAATAGTATTTCAATACCAGCAAGATCAGAAGTAGTAAGACAAATTAAAGTTAAAAATAATCAATATTCAGTATTACTAATTCCACAACAAGAATTGGCTGAAGGTATATTTATTACAAATACCTTAGCAGATTCACACCAAACATTTATTAGAATTATAAATACAACAGAAAAAAATGCAACACTTCATGATTTTAATATAAAAACAGAAAATTTGGATGATTATTCAATAATTAAAAATAATAATCAAACAAAAGAGCAGAACAGTAAAGAAAAATTAGAAAGATTAAATAAAAATTTTCCACACTTTGCCCATAAATCACTTAAGGCATTATGCGCAGAATTTATTGACATTTTCTCATTAGAAACAGAACCAATTACCACTAATAATTTTTACAAACAAAAACTTCATATGAAAGACCTGGTCTACGTAAAAAACTATAGAATACCAGAAGCTCACAAGAGTGAAATCAATAAACAAGTAAATAAATTAATTAACGACGATATAATAGAACCTTCAATCTCTGAATTTAACAGTCCAATTCTATTAGTATCCAAAAAATCACTCCCAAACAAAGAAGAAAAAAGATGGAGAATAGTTGTAGACTACAGACAAGTAAATAAAAAATTGGATCAATTAGGAAGAGCTAAATATTTTTCGTGTTTGGACTTAATGTCCGGTTTTCATCAAATAGAACTCAGTCCAGAATCAAGAGATATAACATCCTTTACAGCAGATAATAGCACTTACCGATTCAAAAGATTGCCTTATGGTCTTAAAGTTGCTCCAAATTCATTTCAGAGAATGATGACATTGGCATTCTCAGGCTTAAACAAGCATTTCTATACATGGACGATTTAGTCGTATTAGGATGCTCCGAAAAACATATGATTAAAAATTTACGGGATGTATTCGAAACTTGTAGGAAGTACAATTTAAAATTGCATCCTGATAAATGCCTATTTTTCAATCAAGAAGTAACATACCTTGGTCATAAATGTACAAGCAAAGGAATTTTGCCAGACCCCAGTAAATTTGAAACTATTAAAAATTATCCAACCCCTAAAAATGCGGATGAGGCGAAACGATTCGTCGCATTTTGCAACTATTACAAAAGATTTATCCCAAACTTTGGAGAATATTCTAGGGTAATAACAAGGCTTTGCAAGAAAAATGTGGTTTTCGACTGGACGGAGGATTGTAAAAAATCCTTTGACTATTTGAAAGCTGCGTTAATAAGCCCTAATATCTTACAATACCCAGATTTCAATAAACAATTTTGTATAACAACTGACGCAAGTGGTTATGCTTGCGGAGCAGTACTAAGCCAAGAGTATGAAGGAAAACAATTGCCAATTGCATATGCATCAAGATCATTTACAAAAGGAGAAACAAATAAGGCAACCATTGAGAAAGAATTAGCTGCCATTCATTGGGCCATAACATGTTTTAGACCATACGTTTATGGTAGAAAATTTTTAGTCAAAACAGACCATAGACCTTTAACATTCCTATTTTCAATGAAAAACCCATCATCAAAATTAACTAGAATCAGACTGGATTTGGAAGAATATGACTTCGAGGTGGAGTATATAGCAGGAAAACAAAATCATGTAGCAGACGCACTGTCACGCATAGATATTAAAGATCTTAAAGAAATTTCAGTAGAAGCGTGTAAAATATAAAATAGATCGGAAACTAATAAAAATTATAATAATAATAAAAATTCCAGTAGTAAAAATGAAGAAATAAAAAGTCACAAAGAGAACCCAGTAATTTATGAAGCGCTGAATAAATGTGAAGTAAAGAGACTAGTCCAGCTCGTTTTCGATCCGCCGAAATTATGTTTCAAAAAAGGAAAGAAAATTTGTAGTGAAGTTAATATGAAAAACCTAATTGTTGAGGCGAAGATTGCCAGGCTTACGAAAGAAGCCGGCAATTGGGAATTGTAAAAATACAGACAGGAGACAAATTGTTTAAGCAAAATTATACCCGGGTAGACACATTTAAAGAAATTGGTACCAAAGTTCTCAAAAATTTAACAATTGCATTGACTCCGGAGGTTATGCATGTGACAAATAACAAAGAAATTAAAGAAATTCTTCATAACAATCACTACGATCCTGTTTTTGGTGGCCACCCAGGAATAAATCGTACGTTAAATAAAATAAGACAAAAATATTACTGGAATAATATGAAAAATGGCATCAGAAAATATTTAAAAAATTGCATTCACTGCAGCAAAAATAAAACTAACAAACATCTAAAAGAACGAATGACTATAACGGAGACGCCACCAAAGGCTTTCGATATAGTACAGATAGACACAATAGGGGCATTACCAAAATCGATAAATGGAAATGAATATGCAGTTACTATCATATGTGACCTAACCAAATACTTGGTTACAGTACCCGTCCAAAGCAAACATGCTGTAGCAGTTGCTAAGGCTGTATTTGAGCATTTCATTCTGATTTATGGTTGTATGAAAACAATTATAACGGATATGGGAACCGAATACAAAAATAGTTTGTTTGAGGAATTGTGCAAACTCTTAAAAATAGAGCATAAAACATCAACACCCTACCATCATCAAACTTTAGGTACTGTTGATTAAATACAGGTTACAAGTAGCACAACAAAAAGCTAGAAAGTTAGTTCAAGAATCTAAGGAAAAACAAAAAATTAGTTACGATAGGAAAACACAATATAAGGAGATAAATGTAGGAGATTTAGTATTAGTAAAAAATGAAGCAGGTCATAAGATAGACAATAGGTATCAAGGGGCCTATAAGGTAGACAATATTGATAAAAATAATAATTTTACTCTAATTCCTTATGAACTAGAAAGCATAGATAGAAATAATAAGTATATTATAAGCAATAAAAATAAGAAAATTTTTATTCATAAGAATATACTTAAACTGTTAGAATAAATACACTGCATTTTAACTCAAATGTTTACTCATAAATTTTTTTTTTGTACACTGACACATAAACACATAAATTCAGAAATTTATTGTAAGCAAATAAAAACTTATTAAAATAAAATCGTGTCATTACGCTCAATGTAACTAAACACTTAAGAAAAATGTATCGCATAAATAAAGAAACACATAAACTAACAAGTAAGGAAGTCTAAGTTCGGGTGAACCGAACATTAAATACCCAGCGTTGGTTTTCATCCGATTTCGCCCATTTTAAAAACCAATCTATGCCGAGCCTAAACAATAGCGAATTTGGTGGGCGCGGCCACGCTCCTTGCTTATAAAGCTTTAACCGCTTACATGAGCCAAAAGTACTGAATCGATCTTTTCAAGGGTTATACCATGTCCTATATATAACTTTGGAAAAGAAGGCGTGCCATGCCCATAACTTTTAACGTATTTTGGGAAATTTTTCGATGTACGGATATATGTGTCCATTAATCAATATTTACATAATTTTAAAAAAGTGGGTGGTGGCACGCCCACGGATTTTATTATGTTGTTTGTCCCTATTGAAGATCAGTTTTCATTGCAGATCTTTATGATACTTTCACAGTGGCTTGTTAATAGTGAAATGTTGATATTTTGTTTATTCACTTGTGGGCGGTGCCACGCCCATTTTCCACAATATTACCAAAAAACCTTTAAACATCACTAATAACATCATCAGGTGAATGAGTGTACTAAATTTTAGCATTATATCTGTATCAGTTAAACAGATATTGCATATTCCGGTTTCCCAACTCTCGTTTAGAGAACTTTAGTCCAAAAAGGGGCGTGGTCGTTCACCGATTTTTCTAATTTTCTGTGGTAGTACTCTACATAAACATAACATGCCTGGAACCTAGTTTCGTAAACCTATCTCACACCGTTCTGAAGTTATTAGCAGTCGAATTTGAAAATTGCTTGACTCATAAGTGGGCGGTGCCACGCCCACTTTCCAAAATTTTGCAAAAATAATGTAAAGAATATGAAAATTGATGTATGTACAAAATTATATTATTATAGCGGTATCAGTTAATTAGATATGGACTTTTCAATATTTCCACCTCCTTTCAATATAACTTTTATAAAAAAGTAGGCGTGGTCGCCAAGCGATTTCGTTTATTTTCTATATCTGAATTTAACACAACAATAGTATGCCCTCTACAAAATTTCGTTATACTAGCATAAACTGTTCTCAAGTTATTAGGAGTCAAAATTTTAAAATTTCTTCAAATATATGGGGGCGGTGCCGCGCCCCTTTTCAAAAAATTTGGTAAAATCCGCCTTAGAACATATAAATCAATACATATTGCAAATTTTATCATTGTAGCTGCTACTGATATTGAATTAACCCGTTTTATACGTTTTTCGAAATTTTCGATATCGAAAAAGGGGGCGTGGTTATCATCCGATTTCGCCCATTTTCAATAGCAACCTACCTTGGCCAGAAAGTAACCTGTATGCAAAATTTCATGCAAATATCTCAATTTTTACACAAGTTATCGTGTACACGGACGGACAGACGGACGGACATGCCTTAATCAATTCCTCTTTTCAACCTAAGAACTTTCATATATGGAACTCTATATCTAACTCGATTATTTTGTGCCGTTACATAGTACCGTTATGTGGACAAAATTAATATACCCTTGTACTAGTACTAGTACGCTGGGTATAAAAATCAGAAATAAATAAATTAATGTATTGTCCACTTGAAAATAAGGTAAACACAGCCAAAACTTTGTAACAAAAGTAAACACAGCATATATAAAAACAAAACGAAAAGTCCAACGCGCCAGAGCTATTAAATGAAATAAGATCGGTCGCTCATTAATTGTAAAAGGCGAGCTATAAAACTCAAACCTATTAAATGAAATAGAATCGTTCATATAAATATGTATATAAACGATTCTTTTTAGGAAAGGAGGTGTAGTGTGTCCAATATGAATACATATCTACATACAAAATACGCAGCACGAGCGCCATCTACTTGGTCGCAAACGTAAACAAACTGCAACTAAGTAATTGCTGACGCTATGTATTTCTCTGCTGCGACACTTTCCCACGACCAAAGCGTTGAAGTAGCTTAGCGCTATGCACATATGTAAATACGTGCATATGTGTGAGCGTGCGTTGGGCTTCATGCCATATTTTATCGTAAATGCAGGAGCCAACCAAAGAAGAGTTTGTCTCTATCTTTGAAAGATGGAATACATTTTTTGTAGAAAAGGATGAAAATCCTCAAGTTGCCACTGAAGAGGTTCCTCAAACCTCTGAAGTAATAAAGCAAGGTCCGTTACCGATAACCATTGAAGAGTATCGGCGACGGAACAAGCAAAACAGGCAAGAAGAATTAAAAATTCCAGCCCCAGTAAAGCATAAGAAACAGACACGGGGTGGTAAAAGATAAAAAAAAAAGGAGTTGGCAATAACATACAACTTATTAAATTTTGCCACTTCTTATGAAGAAAAATTAAATTTGAAAAAATATATCTCAGAATTAAGAAGTAGAAAATAAGAAAATAAATAACAAGAAATGTTACCAATAATGTCTAGAATTAGAAAATAAAGGAAAAATTTTGTTTAATAAAGAAATTATAAGAATGAATACGAATATTGAAAATTAAGAAAATATAGTAAGAAAGAAAAAGAAACATTAATATGGTTAAAACATTATTGGAAATATATAGGCATGACTAGGGAACCAACCCTTGAAGATCTTAGATACCCAACAACACTTGTGGAAGAAGGTAGGAGAACCTTAATTACTTTAAACTTATCAGAATAATAAGTAAAATCAGAAAAATGATACAATAAAAACCTTCCTTATACCTAAAGATATGAGAAATAAAAAAAAAAATATATAAATATTTGTATTTGTTTTCAATATAATTTTTTTTGTAATGGGAGGCCAGGAATCCAAACTGGAAAAGCCTAACGCTAATGTCGTCAATTCGGTTCAAATAATTGACCACACTGAGGCACTCGATTTTATAAAAATCTTGCTATTAATATTAACAATTTGCAGTTACCTAAATTTGTTTCTCAAATTGTACTCGACCCATAACAAACAGTTAAAAAAGAGATACCAGAGCCGAGCAAACGAACTAGATAAAATCTAAATATTTTATTTATTAAATGGATACTTGGGAAGGTATTCGCACAAGGCTATATGAGGAAAAATTGTTAGTAGAAAAATCGTATAAATGTATAAACCAAAATAGGGAAACAAAAAAGGAAACAATAGTCAAACATTTGACGTTGATAAAAGATAGTTTTAATAGATTAGGTAAGGAAATAAAAAATATATATAGTAAACTCAGACCTACACATCAGCAAGAGACAAAGCAAATCTTTTCATATGTCAGAGATAGGTTAGTTTCCTCACTATCTAGATACAATATAGATGTAACAGTGCCAACTTCATTTGAACACGATATTCAAATTGATTTTGACAATTTTTCACTAGAAGAGACTTCAAATATAGAGGAGGCCCATAAAGAAGTCATAAGTAAGGAAACTCAAACAAAGAAGGTCAAAATGACACAAACGGTAGTAGAATTTCTTAAAACTGCGTCATCGACCTTACCTGAGTTCGATGACAAATCAGAAAATCTATCCAGTTTTCTGGATGCCCTTGATATCCTGGAACAAATCAAGGATAGTCACGAGGTTATCGCTGTATCTATGATTAAGACTAAACTCAAAGGAACAGCTAGAAACATTATAGGTACTGAATCTAACATTCAAGAAATAAAACAAAGATTAAAATAAAAAGTTAAGGGTGAATCAGTCGAAGTTTTGTCAGCAAAACTCCTGAACATCCAACAACGCAGTAAAACTGCAAATCAATATACTTCTGAGATTGAAAAGCTCACAAAATCATTAGAAGGAGCATACATATCTGATGGACTAACACCTGAGTTAGCAACCAAGTATGCTACACAGTTAGCTGTAAAAGCTATGTGTAAAAATTGCTCCAATGATAAAGTAAAAACTATAATGCAGGCTAGAACGTTCACCACAATGAACGAAGCCATATCAAAATTCACTAACAGTTGCACAGAAGTAACTGGAAATCCAAATTCGCCAACAAAATAATTTCCGAGGTAACTTCCGCAGGAATTACCAAAACAATAGTTATAGAGGAAATCAAAGGCGTACATTTAACAATTACGGCAATAACAACAATAATAATAATAACAATAATAACCGATCAAATAACCAAAGATCCGGTCGAAGTTTCGGATCGCGAGGAAATACTCGCAATAATACTAGAAATGTCCGCACTGCTACGCAGCATGAAAACCAACAAACTCCTCCCCAATAAATAAAAAAATATATGTTTTCAATTTACACCTAAATAGCTACATATCTTCCAAAACAACTCTAAATGATTTTATTTCAACCCTCCTAATCGATACAGGAGCGGATATCTCAATTATAAAATAGGGTCAAATTGATAGTAATATATAACTATATATATCATATAACACTATAAATAATTCACAAAAAAACAGATTTAAGAGGAATTGGTCAAGGACTAACAAGTACTATTGGCACGGTTAGGGCGGATTTAAAGAATGACTACCTATTAATTGGACACAAATTTCATGTAGTAGAGGATGATTTTCCAATTCCTTGCGATGGAATATTGGGTTTAGATTTCATTAAAAAATATAACTGCATTTTAGATTATCAGAACGACGGAGACACTCTAATACTAAGACCGTATGATTACCCAGAAAACATAATAATTCAGATGACTAGCAACCCAACAATTAATAGTATTTCAATACCAGCAAGATCAGAAGTAGTAAGACAAATTAAAGTTAAAAATAATCAATATTCAGAATTACTAATTCCACAACAAGAATTGGCTGAAGGTATATTTATTACAAATACCTTAGCAGATTCACACCAAACATTTATTAGAATTATAAATACAACAGAAAAAAATGCAACACTTCATGATTTTAATATAAAAACAGAAAATTTGGATGATTATTCAATAATTAAAAATAATAATCAAACAAAAGAGCAGAACAGTAAAGAAAAATTAGAAAGATTAAATAAAAATTTTCCACACTTTGCCCATAAATCACTTAAGGCATTATGCGCAGAATTTATTGACATTTTCTCATTAGAAACAGAACCAATTACCACTAATAATTTTTACAAACAAAAACTTCATATGAAAGACCCGGTCTACGTAAAAAACTATAGAATACCAGAAGTTCACAAGAGTGAAATCAATAAACAAGTAAATAAATTAATTAACGACGATATAATAGAACCTTCAATCTCTGAATTTAACAGTCCAATTCTATTAGTATCCAAAAAATCACTCCTAAACAAAGAAGAAAAAAGATGGAGAATAGTTGTAGACTACAGACAAGTAAATAAAAAATTGGATCAATTAGGAAGAGCTAAATATTTTTCGTGTTTGGACTTAATGTCCGGTTTTCATCAAATAGAACTCAGTCCAGAGTCAAGAGATATAACATCCTTTACAGCAGATAATGGCACTTACCGATTCAAAAGATTGCCTTATGGTCTTAAAGTTGCTCCAAATTCATTTCAGAGAATGATGACATTGGCATTCTCAGGCTTAAACAAGCATTTCTATACATGGACGATTTAGTCGTATTAGGATGCTCCGAAAAACATATGATTAAAAATTTACGGGATGTATTCGAAACTTGTAGGAAGTACAATTTAAAATTGCATCCTGATAAATGCCTATTTTTCAATCAAGAAGTAACATACCTTGGTCATAAATGTACAAGCAAAGGAATTTTGCCAGACCCCAGTAAATTTGAAACTATTAAAAATTATCCAACCCCTAAAAATGCGGATGAGGCGAAACGATTCGTCGCATTTTGCAACTATTACAAAAGATTTATCCCAAACTTTGGAGAATATTCTAGGGTAATAACAAGGCTTTGCAAGAAAAATGTGGTTTTCGACTGGACGGAGGATTGTAAAAAATCCTTTGACTATTTGAAAGCTGCGTTAATAAGCCCTAATATCTTACAATACCCAGATTTCAATAAACAATTTTGTATAACAACTGACGCAAGTGGTTATGCTTGCGGAGCAGTACTAAGCCAAGAGTATGAAGGAAAACAATTGCCAATTGCATATGCATCAAGATCATTTACAAAAGGAGAAACAAATAAGGCAACCATTGAGAAAGAATTAGCTGCCATTCATTGGGCCATAACATGTTTTAGACCATACGTTTATGGTAGAAAATTTTTAATCAAAACAGACCATAGACCTTTAACATTCCTATTTTCAATGAAAAACCCATCATCAAAATTAACTAGAATCAGACTGGATTTGGAAGAATATGACTTCGAGGTGGAGTATATAGCAGGAAAACAAAATCATGTAGCAGACGCACTGTCACGCATAGATATTAAAGATCTTAAAGAAATTTCAGTAGAAGCGTGTAAAATATAAAATAGATCGGAAACTAATAAAAATTATAATAATAATAAAAATTCCAGTAGTAAAAATGAAGAAATAAAAAGTCACAAAGAGAACCCAGTAATTTATGAAGCGCTGAATAAATGTGAAGTAAAGAGACTAGTCCAGCTCGTTTTCGATCCGCCGAAATTATGTTTCAAAAAAGGAAAGAAAATTTGTAGTGAAGTTAATATGAAAAACCTAATTGTTGAGGCGAAGATTGCCAGGCTTACGAAAGAAGCCGGCAATTGGGAATTGTAAAAATACAGTTGTCCCTAGGAGACAAATTGTTTAAGCAAAATTATACCCGGGTAGACACATTTAAAGAAATTGGTACCAAAGTTCTCAAAAATTTAACAATTGCATTGACTCCGGAGGTTATGCATGTGACAAATAACAAAGAAATTAAAGAAATTCTTCATAACAATAACTACGATCCTGTTTTTGGTGGCCACCCAGGAATAAATCGTACGTTAAATAAAATAAGACAAAAATATTACTGGAATAATATGAAAAATGGCATCAGAAAATATTTAAAAAATTGCATTCACTGCAGCAAAAATAAAACTAACAAACATCTAAAAGAACGAATGACTATAACGGAGACGCCACCAAAGGCTTTCGATATAGTACAGATAGACACAATAGGGGCATTACCAAAATCGATAAATGGAAATGAAACTTTAGGTACTGTTGATTAAATACAGGTTACAAGTAGCACAACAAAAAGCTAGAAAGTTAGTTCAAGAATCTAAGGAAAAACAAAAAATTAGTTACGATAGGAAAACACAATATAAGGAGATAAATGTAGGAGATTTAGTATTAGTAAAAAATGAAGCAGGTCATAAGATAGACAATAGGTATCAAGGGCCCTATAAGGTAGACAATATTGATAAAAATAATAATTTTACTCTAATTCCTTATGAACTAGAAAGCATAGATAGAAATAATAAGTATATTATAAGCAATAAAAATAAGAAAATTTTTATTCATAAGAATATACTTAAACTGTTAGAATAAATACACTGCATTTTAACTCAAATGTTTACTCATAAATTTTTTTTTTGTACACTGACACATAAACACATAAATTCAGAAATTTATTGTAAGCAAATAAAAACTTATTAAAATAAAATCGTGTCATTACGCTCAATGTAACTAAACACTTAAGAAAAATGTATCGCATAAATAAAGAAACACATAAACTAACAAGTAAGGAAGTCTAAGTTCGGGTGAACCGAACATTAAATACCCAGCGTTGGTTTTCATCCGATTTCGCCCATTTTAAAAACCAATCTATGCCGAGCCTAAACAATAGCGAATTTGGTGGGCGCGGCCACGCTCCTTGCTTATAAAGCTTTAACCGCTTACATGAGCCAAAAGTACTGAATCGATCTTTTCAAGGGTTATACCATGTCCTATATATAACTTTGGAAAAGAAGGCGTGCCATGCCCATAACTTTTAACGTATTTTGGGAAATTTTTCGATGTACGGATATATGTGTCCATTAATCAATATTTACATAATTTTAAAAAAGTGGGTGGTGGCACGCCCACGGATTTTATTATGTTGTTTGTCCCTATTGAAGATCAGTTTTCATTGCAGATCTTTATGATACTTTCACAGTGGCTTGTTAATAGTGAAATGTTGATATTTTGTTTATTCACTTGTGGGCGGTGCCACGCCCATTTTCCAAAATATTACCAAAAAACCTTTAAACATCACTAATAACATCATCAGGTGAATGAGTGTACTAAATTTTAGCATTATATCTGTATCAGTTAAACAGATATTGCATATTCCGGTTTCCCAACTCTCGTTTAGAGAACTTTAGTCCAAAAAGGGGCGTGGTCGTTCACCGATTTTTCTAATTTTCTGTGGTAGTACTCTACATAAACATAACATGCCTGGAACCTAGTTTCGTAAACCTATCTCACACCGTTCTGAAGTTATTAGCAGTCGAATTTGAAAATTGCTTGACTCATAAGTGGGCGGTGCCACGCCCACTTTCCAAAATTTTGCAAAAATAATGTAAAGAATATGAAAATTGATGTATGTACAAAATTATATTATTATAGCGGTATCAGTTAATTAGATATGGACTTTTCAATATTTCCACCTCCTTTCAATATAACTTTTATAAAAAAGTAGGCGTGGTCGCCAAGCGATTTCGTTTATTTTCTATATCTGAATTTAACACAACAATAGTATGCCCTCTACAAAATTTCGTTATACTAGCATAAACTGTTCTCAAGTTATTAGGAGTCAAAATTTTAAAATTTCTTCAAATATATGGGGGCGGTGCCACGCCCCTTTTCAAAAAATTTGGTAAAATCCGCCTTAGAACATATAAATCAATACATATTGCAAATTTTATCATTGTAGCTGCTACTGATATTGAATTAACCCGTTTTATACGTTTTTCGAAATTTTCGATATCGAAAAAGGGGGCGTGGTTATCATCCGATTTCGCCCATTTTCAATAGCAACCTACCTTGGCCAGAAAGTAACCTGTATGCAAAATTTCATGCAAATATCTCAATTTTTACACAAGTTATCGTGTACACGGACGGACAGACGGACGGACATGCCTTAATCAATTCCTCTTTTCAACCTAAGAACTTTCATATATGGAACTCTATATCTAACTCGATTATTTTGTGCCGTTACATAGTACCGTTATGTGGACAAAATTAATATACCCTTGTACTAGTACTAGTACGCTGGGTATAAAAATCAGAAATAAATAAATTAATGTATTGTCCACTTGAAAATAAGGTAAACACAGCCAAAACTTTGTAACAAAAGTAAACACAGCATATATAAAAACAAAACGAAAAGTCCAACGCGCCAGAGCTATTAAATGAAATAAGATCGGTCGCTCATTAATTGTAAAAGGCGAGCTATAAAACTCAAACCTATTAAATGAAATAGAATCGTTCATATAAATATGTATATAAACGATTCTTTTTAGGAAAGGAGGTGTAGTGTGTCCAATATGAATACATATCTACATACAAAATACGCAGCACGAGCGCCGTCTAAGTTACTTGGTCGCAAACGTAAACAAGCTGCAACTAAGTAATTGCTGACGCTATGTATTTCTCTGCTGCGACACTTTACCACGACCAAAGCGTTGAAGTAGCTTAGCGCTATATACATATGTAAATACGTGCATATGTGTGAGCGTGCGTTGGGTTTCATGCCTTATGTTAGACTTAGCTATGTAAGAATTAGAGTAAATATGTATAATAAAATGTTTAGATTAATTTACTATAAATAAGCCTGAATTTCATAATAAAGAACATTCATAATTCGGCACCCAACGGTATTTATTATTTTCATTTGGGTGCTCACTGAACACCTCCTCAAAGCTTAGACAAACAGCAAAGGGAATAAATTGAAGTGGAGATAAATGCATTGTGACGTCGCAGGGCATCATAGCTTAGTTGTTAGAATTCAAACAGCGGCTTTGGTGCAGATACTGGTTCACATCCCAGTGTCCGAAAAGGGATCTGATGATGAGTTTGGAACCTCTGAAACATGTAATCCTATCCATCGCTGTTAATTTTTCTCCAATTATCAATTTTTCAAAAACCTGACGATAACAATTCATTACGAATTATTGTTAACTGGTCTCGAGCTTGCAAACTTACAAATATTTGCAGGATATGTTTAGAATTGATCAAGGATGGTTCGTGGAGTGGTTCCAGAAAGTTACCTATAGATGTCGCTGTGTACTGATCGGTTAAACTAAAGAAAACTCGTTTTTCATGCTTTTCTTCTTCTAATTGACAAAGCCACATGCTTTAGGCGAGATGGCGTCCAAAGTAATGAACCGATCTTTATGAAATATTCACAGCGTTTTGAAAAATTGGGCGGTGCTACACCCCCAGGCTATATAAAATTTCAATTTGTCACAACTCTGAACATATTTATTTGATCTAAATTGATGATTTTTGGATATGTGTGTTCTTTGGTCAAGATTTATATAATTTTTTGAAAGTGGTTGGTGCCACGCCCACTTCTTTTGTGTGTATCTGTACTTCAATAATATCCAAAGTTTATGGTCGGTTTTTATTAAACTTTCAAGATTGGTTCAGCCTATATTAAGTTTCCAATCGTCATAACTATGAACATATTAGGTCCAAATTATTGATTTTGTGATAGTGTGTCCTTTGGTCAAGGTTTATATAATTTTGAAAGGTGGATGGTGCCACGCCCACATTTTTTGTGTTTTGTTTGTACTTCAATAATGTCCAAAGCTTATGGTCGATTGCTTTTAAGCTTTTCAGATTGTTGTGCATGATATAGGCTGTATTAATTTTTGGAAAAGTGAGTGCTCCAATCGAGTCCAAATGTCTGACCGGCCCCCATTAACTTTAAAGGCCCGACCCACCGATGCCATTGGCACACCCCCTGGACCCCCCTGGGGTTCACCATACAAACATTTCAAAAAATCGCCGGTTTTGCACTTTGCCTAAATTTGTTTCTCAAATTGTACTCGACCCATAACAAACAGTTAAAAAAGAGATACCAGAGCCGAGCAAACGAACTAGATAAAATCTAAATATTTTATTTATTAAATGGATACTTGGGAAGGTATTCGCACAAGGCTATATGAGGAAAAATTGTTAGTAGAAAAATCGTATAAATGTATAAACCAAAATAGGGAAACAAAAAAGGAAACAATAGTCAAACATTTGACGTTGATAAAAGATAGCTTTAATAGATTAGGTAAGGAAATAAAAAATATATATAGTAAACTCAGACCTACACATCAGCAAGAGACAAAGCAAATCTTTTCATATGTCAGAGATAGGTTAGTTTCCTCACTATCTAGATACAATATAGATGTAACAGTGCCAACTTCATTTGAACACGATATTCAAATTGATTTTGACAATTTTTCACTAGAAGAGACTTCAAATATAGAGGAGGCCCATAAAGAAGCCATAAGTAAGGAAACTCAAACAAAGAAGGTCAAAATGACACAAACGGTAGTAGAATTTCTTAAAACTGCGTCATCGATCTTACCTGAGTTCGATGGCAAATCAAAAAATCTATCCAGTTTTCTGGATGCCCTTGATATCCTGGAACAAATCAAGGATAGTCACGAGGTTATCGCTGTATCTATGATTAAGACTAAACTCAAAGGAACAGCTAGAAACATTATAGGTACTGAATCTACCATTCAAGAAATAAAACAAAGATTAAAATAAAAAGTTAAGGGTGAATCAGTCGAAGTTTTGTCAGCAAAACTCCTGAACATCCAACAACGCAGTAAAACTGCAAATCAATATACTTCTGAGATTGAAAAGCTCACAAAATCATTAGAAGGAGCATACATATCTGATGAACTAACACCTGAGTTAGCAACCAAGTATGCTACACAGTTAGCTGTAAAAGCTATGTGTAAAAATTGCTCCAATGATAAAGTAAAAACTATAATGCAGGCTGGAACGTTCACCACAATGAACGAAGCCATATCAAAATTCACTAACAGTTGCACAGAAGTAACTGGAAATCCAAATTCGCCAACAAAATAATTTCCGAGGTAACTTCCGCAGGAATTACCAAAACAATAGTTATAGAGGAAATCAAAGGCGTACATTTAACAATTACGGCAATAACAACAATAATAATAATAACAATAATAACCGATCAAATAACCAAAGATCCGGTCGAAGTTTCGGATCGCGAGGAAATACTCGCAATAATACTAGAAATGTCCGCACTGCTACGCAGCATGAAAACCAACAAACTCCTCCTCAATAAATAAAAAAAATATATGTTTTCAATTTACACCTAAATAGCTACATATCTTCCAAAACAACTCTAAATGATTTTATTTCAACCCTCCTAATCGATACAGGAGCGGATATCTCAATTATCACCCCTATCATGCATTTCGACTTGGATCGAATTTTTCTCCGTTTGGCAACTTTCCTATCATGCGTTCCGTTTCCGTTCAGTTCAACTTCGAAACTTACAATTCTGCCTATCATCCATTTCAAGCGTAGCTCCGTTTTTCTCAGTTGCAATTTTGTTGACGGATAGCTGCTTGTTTTTTCTTTTGCAAGCAATATTAGATTAATTTCCGCGATTTTTTGTTAAAACTCTTAAAATATAAATAAAACTCGAATATAAAAGTTGTAAAACGCTCGCTATATTTTGTTTTTGTGCTCTAATGAGGTTTTTTGATATGTTTGCATGATAATTGTTTGCGACCGGTGCCGAGTGCTAATATTTGTCCAAAAATGTAGGAAGGGGTATCAAAAGACGTGTTTCGATGCCGGGAATGTGAATCCGCCTCCGGAGATATAATATTTTCAATATTTTTGGACGCGCATTAGCACTCGGCACCAGTTGTAAACAATTACCGAAAATTGGACTAGCATTGAAAGCACCAATCTAACAATTTTACTAACACCATTAAAACTAAGGTAATGGCAGCCACTCCGCACCACCAACACATACTCGTTAACCTCTTTGTCAGTTCCAGGGCCGCCAATGTCTTCATCCAGCCAAAAGTACCACCTGCGGTCAGACTTAATCCTGACATGTCTAATGTTTGCTCGGCGTATGTGTGTATCTGCGTGCCTGGTCGACGAAGCAGACTCTTCTAGCATCAACTCTATCGCAAATGCCAGCTACCTCCTACTGACGACATGGTAACATCCACCAACAGTGTCCTCTTGCTTTTTGTTGGTCCTCCGACGTCTGCTATAATCAATCAATTGATCTATGTATAAAATTTCACTAAATTTATTACATAATGCTCAATACATATGTAATTAGTTAATTTATGTAATTACGTTAATAAATAATACAATTTTACTTTTATTTCAAAAGCACTAATTTGTGTATTTTTGCTTTGTTATGTTCCAGTTCCACATATTTCAAGGCAAACAGCTGATTTCGAAAGTTTTATAGCTCTTCCTCATCTTCTTTCAATCCAATTTAAATGCATGATACCAATTTTCGATTTCGGCGGAGCGTAGAACGGGAACGTAATTGAAATCCATGATAGGGGTGTATAAAAAAGGGTCAAAATGATAGTAATATATAACTATATATATCATATAACACTATAAATAATTCACAAAAAAACAGATTTAAGAGGAATTGGTCAAGGACTAACAAGTACTATTGGCACGGTTAGGGCGGATTTAAAGGATGACTACCTATTAATTGGACACAAATTTCATGTAGTAGATAATGATTTTCCAATTCCTTGCGATGGAATATTGGGTTTAGATTTCATTAAAAAATATAACTGCATTTTAGATTATCAGAACGACGGAGACACTCTAATACTAAGACCGTATGATTACCCAGAAAACATAATAATTCAGATGACTAGCAACCCAACAATTAATAGTATTTCAATACCAGCAAGATCAGAAGTAGTAAGACAAATTAAAGTTAAAAATAATCAATATTCAGAATTACTAATTCCACAACAAGAATTGGCTGAAGGTATATTTATTACAAATACCTTAGCAGATTCACACCAAACATTTATTAGAATTATAAATACAACAGAAAAAAATGCAACACTTCATGATTTTAATATAAAAACAGAAAATTTGGATGATTATTCAATAATTAAAAATAATAATCAAACAAAAGAGCAGAACAGTAAAGAAAAATTAGAAAGATTAAATAAAAATTTTCCACACTTTGCCCATAAATCACTTAAGGCATTATGCGCAGAATTTATTGACATTTTCTCATTAGAAACAGAACCAATTACCACTAATAATTTTTACAAACAAAAACTTCATATGAAAGACCCGGTCTACGTAAAAAACTATAGAATACCAGAAGTTCACAAGAGTGAAATCAATAAACAAGTAAATAAATTAATTAACGACGATATAATAGAACCTTCAATCTCTGAATTTAACAGTCCAATTCTATTAGTATCCAAAAAATCACTCCTAAACAAAGAAGAAAAAAGATGGAGAATAGTTGTAGACTACAGACAAGTAAATAAAAAATTGGATCAATTAGGAAGAGCTAAATATTTTTCGTGTTTGGACTTAATGTCCGGTTTTCATCAAATAGAACTCAGTCCAGAGTCAAGAGATATAACATCCTTTACAGCAGATAATGGCACTTACCGATTCAAAAGATTGCCTTATGGTCTTAAAGTTGCTCCAAATTCATTTCAGAGAATGATGACATTGGCATTCTCAGGCTTCAAACCTTCACAAGCATTTCTATACATGGACGATTTAGTCGTATTAGGATGCTCCGAAAAACATATGATTAAAAATTTACGGGATGTATTCGAAACTTGTAGGAAGTACAATTTAAAATTGCATCTTGATAAATGCCTATTTTTCAATCAAGAAGTAACATACCTTGGTCATAAATGTACAAGCAAAGGAATTTTGCCAGACCCCAGTAAATTTGAAACTATTAAAAATTATCCAACCCCTAAAAATGCGGATGAGGCGAAACGATTCGTCGCATTTTGCAACTATTACAGAAGATTTATCCCAAACTTTGGAGAATATTCTAGGGTAATAACAAGGCTTTGCAAGAAAAATGTGGTTTTCGACTGGACGGAGGATTGTAAAAAATCCTTTGACTATTTGAAAGCTGCGTTAATAAGCCCTAATATCTTACAATACCCAGATTTCAATAAACAATTTTGTATAACAACTGACGCAAGTGGTTATGCTTGCGGAGCAGTACTAAGCCAAGAATATGAAGGAAAACAATTGCCAATTGCATATGCATCAAGATCATTTACAAAAGGAGAAACAAATAAGGCAACCATTGAGAAAGAATTAGCTGCCATTCATTGGGCCATAACATATTTTAGACCATACGTTTATGGTAGAAAATTTTTAGTCAAAACAGACCATAGACCTTTAACATTCCTATTTTCAATAAAAAACCCATCATCAAAATTAACTAGAATCAGACTGGATTTGGAAGAATATGACTTCGAGGTGGAGTATATAGCAGGAAAACAAAATCATGTAGCAGACGCACTGTCACGCATAGATATTAAAGATCTTAAAGAAATTTCAGTAGAAGCGTGTAAAATATTAAAAGTTACGACTAGATCGGAAACTAAGAAAAATTATAATAATAATAAAAATTCCAGTAGTAAAAATGAAGAAATAAAAAGTCACAAAGAGAACCCAATAATTTATGAAGCGCTGAATAAATGTGAAGTAAAGAGACTAGTCCAGCTCGTTTTCGATCCGCCGAAATTATGTTTCAAAAAAGGAAAGAAAATTTGTAGTGAAATTAATATGAAAAACCTAATTGTTGAGGCGAAGATTGCCAGGCTTACGAAAGAAGCCGGCAATTGGGAATTGTAAAAATACAGTTGTCCCTAGGAGACAAATTGTTTAAGCAAAATTATACCCGGGTAGACACATTTAAAGAAATTGGTACCAAAGTTCTCAAAAATTTAACAATTGCATTGACTCCGGAGGTTATGCATGTGACAAATAACAAAGAAATTAAAGAAATTCTTCATAACAATCACTACGATCCTGTTTTTGGTGGCCACCCAGGAATAAATCGTACGTTAAATAAAATAAGACAAAAATATTACTGGAATAATATGAAAAATGGCATCAGAAAATATTTAAAAAATTGCATTCACTGCAGCAAAAATAAAACTAACAAACATCTAAAAGAACGAATGACTATAACGGAGACGCCACCAAAGGCTTTCGATATAGTACAGATAGACACAATAGGGGCATTACCAAAATCGATAAATGGAAATGAATATGCAGTTACTATCATATGTGACCTAACCAAATACTTGGTTACAGTACCCGTCCAAAGCAAACATGCTGTAGCAGTTGCTAAGGCTGTATTTGAGCATTTCATTCTGATTTATGGTTGTATGAAAACAATTATAACGGATATGGGAACCGAATACAAAAATAGTTTGTTTGAGGAATTGTGCAAACTCTTAAAAATAGAGCATAAAACATCAACACCCTACCATCATCAAACTTTAGGTACTGTTGATTAAATATAGGTTACAAGTAGCACAACAAAAAGCTAGAAAGTTAGTTCAAGAATCTAAGGAAAAACAAAAAATTAGTTACGATAGGAAAACACAATATAAGGAGATAAATATAGGAGATTTAGTATTAGTAAAAAATGAAGCAGGTCATAAGATAGACAATAGGTATCAAGGGCCCTATAAGGTAGACAATATTGATAAAAATAATAATTTTACTCTAATTCCTTATGAACTAGAAAGCATAGATAGAAATAATAAGTATATTATAAGCAATAAAAATAAGAAAATTTTTATTCATAAGAATATACTTAAACTGTTAGAATAAATACACTGCATTTTAACTCAAATGTTTACTCATAAATATTTTGTTTGTACACTGACACATAAACACATAAATTCAGAAATTTATTGTAAGCAAATAAAAACTTATTAAAATAAAATCGTGTCATTACCCTCAATGTAACTAAACACTTAAGAAAAATGTATCGCATAAATAAAGATACACATAAACTAAAAATCAGAAATAAATAAATTAATGTATTGTCCACTTGAAAATAAGGTAAACACAGCCAAAACTTTGTAACAAAAGTAAACACAGCATATATAAAAACAAAACGAAAAGTCCAACGCGCCAGAGCTATTAAATGAAATAAGATCGGTCGCTCATTAATTGTAAAAGGCGAGCTATAAAACTCAAACCTATTAAATGAAATAGAATCGTTCATATAAATATGTATATAAACGATTCTTTTTAGGAAAGGAGGTGTAGTGTGTCCAATATGAATACATATCTACATACAAAATACGCAGCACGAGCGCCGTCTAAGTTACTTGGTCGCAAACGTAAACAAACTGCAACTAAGTAATTGCTGACGCTATGTATTTCTCTGCTGCGACACTTTACCACGACCAAAGCGTTGAAGTAGCTTAGCGCTATATACATATGTAAATACGTGCATATGTGTGAGCGTGCGTTGGGTTTCATGCCTTATGTTAGACTTAGCTATGTAAGAATTAGAGTAAATATGTATAATAAAATGTTTAGATTAATTTACTATAAATTACATTACGAATTATTGTTAACTGGTCTCGAGCTTGCAAACTTACAAATATTTGCAGGATATGTTTAGAATTGATCAAGGATGGTTCGTGGAGTGGTTCCAGAAAGTTACCTATAGATGTCGCTGTGTACTGATCGGTTAAACTAAAGAAAACTCGTTTTTCATGCTTTTCTTCTTCTAATTGACAAAGCCACATGCTTTAGGCGAGATGGCGTCCAAAGTAATGAACCGATCTTTATGAAATATTCACAGCGTTTTGAAAAATTGGGCGGTGCTACACCCCCAGGCTATATAAAATTTCAATTTGTCACAACTCTGAACATATTTATTTGATCTAAATTGATGATTTTTGGATATGTGTGTTCTTTGGTCAAGATTTATATAATTTTTTGAAAGTGGTTGGTGCCACGCCCACTTCTTTTGTGTGTATCTGTACTTCAATAATATCCAAAGTTTATGGTCGATCTCTATTAAACTTTCAAGATTGGTTCAGCCTATATTAAATTTCCAATCGTCATAACTATGAACATATTAGGTCCAAATTATTGATTTTGTGATATGTGTGTCCTTTGGTCAAGGTTTATATAATTTTGAAAGGTGGATGGTGCCACGCCCACATTTTTTGTGTTTTGTTTGTACTTCAATAATGTCCAAAGCTTATGGTCGATTGCTTTTAAGCTTTTCAGATTGTTGTGCATGATATAGGCTGTATTAATTTTTGGAAAAGTGAGTGCTCCAATCGAGTCCAAATGTCTGACCGGCCCCCATTAACTTTGGAGGCCCGACCCACCGATGCCATTGGCACACCCCCTGGACCCCCCTGGGGGTTCACCATACAAACATTTCAAAAAATCGCCGGTTTTGCACTTTACTTGAAAAAATCAGCGAAGTGCCTGTTTTTTCTTTATATTTATTTATTTATTTATAATAATATTTATTATTTATTCATAATAATATCTATTTTTTCTCTAAAGAAATTTATTTAGTCAGAACATATGTAAATTAAGGCGCCTCACGGTCCACACAAAAAAAATGGACACCCTGTTTCCATCGGAATTATAAACTTCAATGTATTCTAAGACCTTGATCAAACTATTTCGAAAAAATATTAATATTTACCGGAGCTAAACCGCGTTAAAAAAATGCTAAAAATATCGTTTTTTATGTATAAAAGGAGTATGAAAAAAATGTTTTAATAAAAAGCACCTGAGATGATGAATTAGCTGGAGTACAAAAGGTAAGCATAAAAAAGTTTGAAAATTTTATCAACGCAATCCAAATATTGAGATGTATGACGCTGTTTTTGGTCATATTTCGAGGGGTAGGTTTGTGGAAAACTTTAATAACTCAGCCAATTATTGACGGATTTGGACGATTAGGATATAATTTGAAAGGTATTTTCGAGACGTTGCCATTTCTGCAAAATTTAACCCTTTTTGGACCAATTTTACACATAGCGAATATTAGCACACAGGTATACAAGAATAGCATTGATCAAATTTTTAAACTTTTTTTATTCTTACCTTTTGCACTCTATCATATCAGATGCTTTTTATTAAAAAATATTTTTTCATACTCCTTTTATACATAAAAAACGATATTTTTAGCGTTTTTTAACGCGGTTTAGCTCCGGTAAATCTTGATATTTTTTCGAAATATTTTGTGGGAGTCCTTTGAAAAGAGTGAATTTTGAAATTCCGGTGGAGAGAGTGCAACTTTTTTTGGCGATTCACCTTAATGTAAATGAAAAAATTATAGAAAAGAAACTAAAAAAAACTAAAGTCTTTTTTACTTTCAAGTCTGGGCAACTTCGCACGGCTCTCTTATGTCGTACCATAACAGCCTCTACATTTTCCGGTATAACTCGTTTGGATATGCCAGCTAGCAATTGAACATGCCGTTCCGTTCCTTGTATGTGTGATGGAATTTTTGGATCATTAAATGGTGGATCATCTTGATTTAAATATTTTTTCAATGTGTTGTACGGAATGCTTCGCGTGAATGGTGGTTCAAATAGGATATTTATATCATTCAAATTGATCATTTCCATATAACTTGTCCAATTAAAGTTTATATCTGGTTTTTTATAAACTGTGAGTTCCATTGGCTCGTCAACATCGCTTCAATAGCGTAGAATTTCTGTATGGCACAGTCGCGCTTTTCTTTCCTATCATCAAACAATATTGATAACAAGATATATTCCGAATGCGCATAATATGAATTATCTTTAATTACTTGATTGACAATTTTGCTTAAACGAGGTTGTAGAAATCGTGACCAACCAATGAACTTCAATGCCGCACACGACAGAGCTGTAATACTTGATATTGAAGTACATTGGCACAAAACATTTAATTACAAATTCAACCAGAATTCTTAAATTTGCATATGGATTTTCCGTTGTCACATATAATCGCAATAATCTAGCGGCCTTGGTGAGCCACCGAGAATGTACAATTTTCCCTGGTTTGATGTTAGGCAGACCCACCGGAACCGCTAGAAATTGCATGGGGCATGTCGTATAAGTACTTCGAATCGGTGGAAAATTCTATTTTTTCTGGAGCAGGGGGCATACTCGTATTTTGCAACTCAATTTTCTGGAGTCCGTTCACCACCTGAAAATATATAATAATAAAATAATTAAAAATGGTTGACAATTATAATAAATGAGTGATAGCAATAACTTAACGGAAGAGTTTCACAAGTTTCGATTTGACGGCTTAGTTTTCCGGTTGCCGATATTGGTCCAGTGCTGGTTGATTTATCCAAAGCTTCAAAGAAATGCCGAAACGGGGGTTCGTTGAAGTGTAGAAGGCAAACGAACCAAAGAAATTCCCCGAGCCACCAGGGAAGCGCATAAACCCAAAAACAGCGATGCGCCCATTGCCATCTCAACAACAGAAGTTCAAGAGGCAATTCGGAGATCTAAAAACACCAAGTATATAGGCCCCGATGGCATTTCCATGCTGATGGTGAAACACCTCGGCGACGAAGGCATAAGATAACTTACACACATTTTCAACCTTTCCCTGTCCAGCTTTGCCATTCCTGAAAGATGGAGACAGGCAAAGGTGGTCGCACTCCTAAGGACTGGCAAGCCAGCTGCCGTAGGGGAGTCATATCGCCAGTAGTGAGGGCATGGTTTTCGCAAAAACCACAGCACCTCCACCTCACTGAACGCCGGACAGACTCAACCAAAAGCGCTCAAAACACAGGACAGTGCTCGTCGCGCTTGACGTGGCCAAAGCCTTTGAAACGGTCAACCAGGCGCAACTATTGAAAGACCTGGAAGATTCGTCCATTCCTCCCTGTCTTAAACGTTGCACTGCAAACTACCTGAGTGGCCGTCAATGGTCGGTTAAATTCAGAGGCGTCAGATCAAAACCCAGAATAGTTAAACAAGGAGTGCTACAGGGTGGTGTCCTATCCCCGCTTCTGTTTAACTATTAAGAGTATATGAAGCCAACGCAAACATTTCGCTCAGATGTGGCACCTGATTTCCACGCCGTTTGATCCTAAGGCGCACCGGCAGGCCCTCACCCTCATCCACACCGATTCGGTAAATTCTTTCGTCAGCTCTCTCCCAACGACCACCGTCCCTCAGGCAACAACACCACCCGTTGCCGAAGAGGAGCGCGAACTGCCTAGGGAGACAAGGGTGATGATGGCCCAACTCCTGTCTGGATACTGTAATAGGTTAAACTCTTATTTATCCAGGCAGAACCCCGACTTGCCGAATGTTTGTCCGGCATGCGGCTTGTCCCCCCATAATACTAGCCATCTTTTTGTCTGCTCAACCGAGCCTATTCTTCTAACACCCATATCCCTCTGGTCCACCCCTGTCGAAGCCGCTAGGTTTCTAGGACTTCCGTTAGTAGAGCTTGATTATACTACTGGGTAAGATACTGACTACCTAGGTAGGACTGATGGTTCTGAGGTTCTTTTACCATCCTAGTATGATACTTCTCATAAATTTTATCTATCGTTAAAGTATCATCTTTTCTGCCATCGAATGAAAACGCTAACAAATTGGTATCATCTAACCATTTGCGAAGCACTTCTTGTCTGCATTTCTCTTTTTCTCTGCGACCTTTCGATTTATCCGTGATGAGAGGTTTCCCATGCTTTAATTTCAAAATCTTGCAAAAGAGCGGTTCCCAATGCTGATGCTACTCTGTCAGGCACACCAAATCTGTCACATACCAAGGCAAAGTTACAACAATCGTATCTCTCTGTGTATTGTGAACTTGTGCTTCTATCCATATCTTCTTGAGCTTGTTGTTGTTGAGTTTGTTGAATCATTGGGATCTTGGTATGTTGGCATCGATGACATAGACGTTGCTCCTTGCATCCATTGTTAGTCGTCTCTGATGATGTTGATCGTGCATGAACTCTTTGAGGCGTTTGGGAACCCAGCCGCATGCACATGGAGCTGCCTTCAAATCGCTTTTACATGTTCCAATGTAAAAAATTGTTTCGAGATGTTTTACATACTCTGTAAATTGTTGGGTGTTGTTTCTTCTCTTGATTTGCTCTTGATACTTGTCAAGCAATTTATTCAATTTATTAAATACACTTTTTTTAGCATTATTTCCATACCAAGTTTTCCCCAAATTCCAATCAACTTATCTTGTACTTGAATAGTGAATGATTTATGGGAAAACTAGGTGTAGAGGATGGTGGATTCATTGTAAAATTTTTGATTTTGAATGGTCACTTCACTTATTATTTTTTTCAAATATTTTTTTTATCTGAAATTAGCACTTTACACTTTGAGTTCTTCACAACGACTTAGGTAATGCATTCACATAAACTGTTGCGTTATACAGTGCAAATCGGTTATAATCGACCCCACGGGACCGGGACAAAGTGTTCATTATAACAGAGTCTACTTCTAATCAGAATTAATAAGTTTTGGGCAGCTTAACAATTTATTTATCATATAATTATATACCCTACAATGAATTATAAAAAAAACAACTTGAATTAAGTATTTGGAAAAAATCGTCAATTTTCTTTTGGGTCAATGTCTTATTGGTAAGAAGACTGATTTCGACCTTATTGAGCAAGTCAAAGATTTTTGAGCTATCCTCTCTTTGATGAAAATATAATTTTAGTTTCTCAAAGCATTTCATAGCGTCTTAAATTTTAACTAAAGCTTCGGGCTGTTCTAAATCCCCATCTCCATTCTCCCCTTCCACCTCTCTTGCAGTAAGTCTTGAACTAAGCCATTATCTGAGTGCTCTTCTGTGGCTATAATACCTTCGTCAATCCTTGCATATTCATAAAACGTGTTTAAACCATTAAAACCATTGTTAATTTCAATAAGTTTATTTGAAGGTTCATCGTCCTCTGGGACGAAATCAAATTCATCCCAAACGTCTTTTACTAGGCCAGCATGTCGAAAACAGTTTCCTGAGAGACACCTTCCCATGACAGCTCTGCTTATAATGGACAAAACCAGATTTTTTTTGTCCATTACAAGCGGAGCCCATAATAAGCAAGGTCTTTAACTTTAAACGAGTTTTTTTCATACGTTTGAGCTGGGACTTGAGAAATAGGTACATAATAAGAGAGTTTCCATCTCAAGCAAGTCCATTATAAGTGGATTACACTGTATATGGTCTACGAGACGAGGTAATAAGAATGAAATGGAAATTTCAATTCTACCTGGTGTGTGTGTGTTGGGATTTCCTTTTAGAGGTATGGTTCCTTCGGCAAAGTTTCTTATTTTGATCCCCAGAATATGATTTTCACAGACCAATGGACGATTATTTTGCCTCCCAGCAAATCGATCCGGCCTAATGTTGCATCCATTTTATTGCAATTTATACATATCCATATAAAAAGATATTCATAAAATCATAATAGTAGCGTTAAGTGATAAGTGTGGGTGCAGTGAAATAACGCCCAAGGAAATAACGCCCATGGGCGTTATTTCCCACTCAAAAAGGAAATTACGCCCATGGGCCTTATTTCCTTTTTAAAAAGGAAATAAAGCCCATGGGTGTTATCACCTTTTGCTGATGGGTGTTATTTCCTTTTTCGAAGAGAAATAAAGCCCACGGACGTTAAAAACGAACTAAAACAAGCTGATTTAGTATATGGTTTTTTTTATTTCAATAAATTTTAACATATTTGTTATGTTTTTTTAAGGCGGGGTGCAATAGCGCCTTGTGAAATAGGCCCTTTAAGGCCTTATTACGCTATTGAAAGTGAAATAAGGCCTTTATTTCAAAAAAGGCTTTATTACACTTCGAAAGAGAAATAAAGTCTTAAAGGCCTTATTGCTCTTTCATTTTTTTTAATGAAACAATAATATTCTAATTCTTTTTGTATTTTATTGAATAGTTACACACAAATTTCACGTTAACCAAAGTGGGAAACGTGGCACGCGGAAGGACATCACCGTGGCGGTAGCCACGGCTATGGCACACACCCGGAGTTGGAATGGCGTAGCCCAGGGTTATTTTTTGAAGCGCGGCCGAAGGCCGCCTACGCGGAAAGGTGTTCTGCACTTAAAAATCGTGGGTCGGGCCTCCGTAACTATAATCCGAAGGGGGAAAAGCAATATTTTGTTTCTGTGAAAAGTTATTAGTGAAAAACCGAAAATTGACCCGGGTCAGATCCCCAATTCGGGGCCCCATCCACGTTTTTTATGTGCAGGACACCTTTCCGCGTAGGCGGCCTTTGGCCGCGCTTTAAAAAATAACCCTGGGCTACGCCATTCCAACTCCGGGTGTGTGCCATAGCCGTGGCTACCGCCACGGTGATGTCCTTCCGCGTGCCACGTTTCCCACTCTTTTCTCACAGGGTAATTTGTGAAAAAAATGCTAATCAACAGTTCGTGTTGCTCGGGTAAAATCCTATGGGCGTTATTTCTCTTTTAAAAAGGAAATAAGAGCCATGGGCTTTATTTCTTTTTGCAGATGGGCGATATTTCCATTTAAAAAGGAAAGAAGGCCCATGGGCGTTATTTCCTTTTTGAATGGGAAATAACGTCCATGGGCGTTATTTCCTTGGGCGTTATTTCACTGCACCATAAGTGTGTACAGCGATGTTTAAGGACAGCCTAAATAGAATAGGATAGAACTAAATAAATACTAGCTATACATCCGCTCAGCAGCGCATTACGGTTTTTGTTACACTCATTGAGTTCAAAAGATCCATTTTTTGTTTATACCAAAGACAGGAAAACCAGGAATATTGTATATCCTAAAGCACTGCAATAAATGCATTTTAAAAATTAATAGCAAAATATTTGAAAATGTATTTCTGGTCAAGCAGAACAATGTCTGGCGGGTCTGCTAGTTGTGTATATATAGATATGTATATGGCATGTATGGTGGATTTCTTGGAAATTTATATATTTGTGTTCACCTACTTTAATTTCAAAAATGTATAACAAACCGACATTTTTTTTAATAAACTGATATACAGTCTTATATTCATATCTCACCGAGTCATATAAATTAAGTGCAAAATTTAAGCATTTTTTAGCATGGGCTATTTTAAATCACACAAAAAAGAAAAGAAGTCACAATTTATAGTGTCCCTTTGCTGAGGTCATGTACTTTTATTGGCATTATATGCTATAAATTGCGATCAAGACAAAATTTGCATTAGCAAGCTTTAAAAAATAATAAAGACAAGTAACAATAAGCCACAATGGTTTTTAAAACAATTTGCTTGACTAGGGACCCATAGAGGACTAAACTTTGTTCTCCACTTTTGTAAAAAATAAAAAATGCTGGTCAAGGTGGTCGTGTGCGAATATTAATTAACATATAATGTTAATTTTTTTGACACATGTTCAGTCAAATGTCAACATCAAACTGTGCTAGAGCAGCTCCCATTTTGAAGACGGGTTGGGAAGATATTGCGTTTAATATATGTGTCACACTTTCTCATGTCACAACTTTATTACAGCTTTTCTTCTTAACTAGGTGTAATTTTTCCTTGACTACTTTGTTACCTTGGTTGGCTCCTGTATCTTCCCTCCAGAAGAGAATTAGAAGCTCGGTGATCCGCTCGGGTACGCTTGCATGCCGACTCCGCTCGCCGGATTGGGGTGGGTGTTGTAGGATCACCTTGGATGTGCTTGCATGAACCGCCGTATCAATAAGAAAAAAAAACCTCGTACCCTTCGCTCTACTATTACCACTGCCAACCCCCTTACTCACTCATCCGTCTTCAAGATGCGCTATCGCCGTCTCTGCGGTTTGCCTCCAATTCGAGACCGGCCTTTCCGCTTCATAATCCCCCCCTGCCTTTGACAACCTTGGCCCAAGTTGGTTGTCCCACATACTCCTCGGTCCTTACGTCCGTCTGTCTAGCTGAAACTTGATCACCCCATCCCTCACAATCATCACACAATGCTTCTTTACTCAGCAATTCATTTCTTTAATAATTCAAAACAAATGTTCATAACAATAGTTATCATCTTATACAATAGTGCTAGCTGTTCGTGGTAAGTCTCTACTCACTTCCACCCCTACTCTACATTTATTTGGCGAGAGTCACGAATAACCCTGCTCATTGCAGACCTCATACTAAATCTACTTTCAATCTAAATATATGCAGCTTCATGCCGACGTGCTTACTTACAAGTATAATTCATTCTTAATTTGTATTGCCTATCTAGGCGTAAAACTAATCGCAAATAGAAATCAATCAATAACTACATGTAATAAAACTATACACGCACTGGCGTTTATTCAACGTATTCAAATTTATATCTAAGGCCTCCTTTGGGATCCCCTTCATGAAAGGCTAGATTCGCGCTTGTGCGAATTGTCAACATCAATAATAATAATAGTAGGGCCACTTATCGGTCCAAGCGTATGGGTGTAATGTACTCACGCCCTACAGCGGTGCATACAAACTATGGTCATGACCGCGTGGCTGCGCATTCAACTGTATGTCCGTGGTGCAACTGACAGTCTTCCTGCTACTGTATTAACTCAATGTGAGCGCTCACGAGTTGCTGGGGTCAAAGTCTCCCCTATACGTCTTTTTCTGCTGAGATTGACAGTTGCATACACGCATACACACTTGAGCAGTATCAGCACTTGGTGTATTGTCAAAATAACATTAATAACATATGTAAAATTTCACAGTGTCATCCTCGAGCTTTCAACAAACTGATTCCACTTGCGCTTACGTACTAACTATTTAACAGGGATTTGAATCTACTCACGCGTTTGGCTTTTGCTCAAGTGACCAGCGCAACTGAGACCACTCTGCTCAGCGCCGCTCATAAATACTCAATCCTACCAGTGTGTGACCCTAAGGTGCCCTCGGATGTAAACTAGTAACAGACTGGTGCCACTTGCACGGGTATTTACTTGCCTGCACCATTGACTACTCAACACTTATCACTTCGCTTGTGCCTTACGCTCACAATTCACAGACTTATTATATCTCTAATCAAGTTCCTCACCAATTACACTCATCGCTATGCCTACACTGGAGTGCTCCTGCGCTGTCAACTTCTCTACACGATGTACGTAACTTCAGGTGTAATCTGTCCTACGCAATGACGACGCGAGCAGGTATCCGCTCGCTGAACAATCGAGATAGCTTAATCTTCTTTCTGTATGGCCTTATACATATGTATATGGCCTGCCTTCTGTGGAGATATAACTAACACCGTATTATGGCAGATTGAACGTCTTTGGCCCACCCAAATGAGACCAGTGTCTTTGCCAGCGAATCCACTACGTCAGCCTCGCGTATTCGATCACTCAATAAGTACGATTGTGCGCGTATACGCTATTGTTGTTTTGTGCAGGCCAGCAAGCTGATGCGAGCTGCCTTCAAGAATAATTTGAGCGTCAACGCACGTAAAATTGTCACTCACCCAGTACAGGAAAAAAATATCATATGTGGAGAACTCTCTCTGCTTACAGTTTGTGCTGTTGATGATGAGTGCGATGCCGACTAGATTTGTGGAATTATCTTGCTTATCTATGTTAGACGCTTGCTCTCAATTTTGCTGCTCTGACATCAGATTGTCGATTATGAGTATTTCTGCCAGCATCTCCTACGTATGCTAACCGGTGATTATTTCTCCAGGCTGTTGTGTGCAATGGATAGTGCCTGAACATTAACAGAATGTATTTTGTTTGTCCTGTTAATAATATTAGATTTCTCCTTTCTAAATACCTGAACTGCTGCTAACTGCAAACGTCTCCTTCGCTGTCTTTGATCAAAATGCCGGATGTGAGAGAACGATGACTTGGCTGCGGTAGACATTTGCCTTTCGAATGCGTTTGTAGAGCAGTTCTGCCTTACCGATTGCTCGAACGCATTTACTTGCCGACTTGACTTAGGGTGTCTGTACATCTTCCCGCAACAGGGCGAGCAAATCGATGAGCTGTGGTAGGTCGATGGGCTCGAAAGGCGTGAAGATAATGCTCTGCTCCTGTGCGCCGGGTTGGACTCGACGCAACGGCCTTGTCTCAAACCTTGAGATCCTTCGCGTGATAGACTCCCAGAACCCTTCCTCTCAAATCCACCAGACGGTACAGGCATTGACCAATCCGCTTTTCGACGACGGCCCTGGTGAATTTAGACGCAAGTTTGGCGTTGAAGTTTTGAGCTGCATTACTTTGCCGGAAATTCCTGCGATAAACTACTTGGCCTTCTGCAAACGATCTCGGCTTAGCGCGGGTATTGTAGGCACGTTGCGACTTCTCATAGGCTAACTTCAGGTTCCTGGTCACCTTTTCTCTTAGCAGCTTCAAGCGCACGTCGCGAGGCAGTATCTCCGTGTCCGAGTCAGCGGCTTCCCCCATCGATCTTAGTATCGAATAAGTCTCTCCATGCTGAGGCATCGTCTGTCCGAAGACGACCCTATACGGCTCTGATCCAATGGCTTCATGTATCGCACTGCGCAGCGCGAATGCCGCCCTCGACACGTGTCTGTCCCACGACCTTTGGTCATCCTCATCTAAATACGAGCGGATTATGGCCAGCAGCGACCTGTTGACCATCTCCGAGGCATTTGCCTGCGGAGAATACACGGCCGTTCTTACGTGTCTGACACCGTAACTCTGTAGGAAGCCGGTGAATAGGTCCGCCACAAATTGCCGTCCGTTATCCGAATGAATGACCTCCGGCACACCAAATACGTGGAACACCTCTGTTTCCAAGTATCGAACAACCTCCCTTGCAGTCGCGCTCCTCATGGGCTTCAGGAATAGAAATTTAGAGAAGTGGTCAAGTACCACGAATAGGTAGCACTTTCCCTCCCTGGATCGCGGGTAGGGTCCGCAAAAATCCACGTACAGTCTCTGAAATGGTCTCTCCGTTACCGTTCGCGCGCCCATGAGTGGCCTGCTAGTGGTATTCGAGGCCTTGCAACGCTTGCATACATCGCAACCCCCTACGAACCTTTTGACAGCCGTCACCATTCCTGGCCAGTAGTACCTGGCCCTTAACCGCCCGAGCGTCTTGGCTATGTCTCCATGACCCGCTGCTGGTCCATTATGCATTCTCTCGAGAATAGTATCGCGGAGACCTTCTGGTACCCACACCTTCCAGATGAACTCGTCATCATCATTACCTCTCCTGAAACCGTCTCTCTTGTAGATGATACCCCGTATTATCTTCACATCAGGCAGTCTGCCTTCGTTGTCCTCTACGACCTTTATCAGCTTCTGATAGGTATCCGACTGAAACTCAGCGTCCTCCAACGAAATGTCTGCCGAAACTTCGTCCCCGCCCATCGCGTCCATATGCATTCGGCTAAGCACGTCTGGAACCACATTCTGAGCGCCCTTTCTATGTACTATGTCGAAATCATAGGCCTGCAATTTCAGGCTCCGTCGCGCCAGGCGACCTGAGAGGTCCTTCTGACCCATGAGCCATCTCAGGCTCATGTGATCCGTGATGATCGTAAACGGCGTACCGTCAATGTAAGGCCGAAATTTTTTTACGCTGGTGATGGCTGCTAGGCCATCCAATTCTGTTATAGTATAGTTCCTCTGGGCCGCATTTAACTTCTGCGAGATGTATGAGATGGGCCGTTCGTTCCCCTGTTCGTCCAGCTGGAACAGCACCGCTCCAACGCCCGTTGTTCACGCGTCACATTGAACGAAGAATCGCTTACTGAAATCTGGATTAACTAACACCTTCGGCGACGTTAGCTCCGCCTTGAGCTGCTCAAAGGCTTCCAGAGCCTCGGAAGTCATTGCGAACTCCTTTCTCTTTTTCAGGCAGTCAGTGAGAGGCGCCGTCATCGTCGCGAAACTGGGTATGAACCTTCTATACCAACCGGTCAAGCCCATGAATCGCCGAAGCTGTTTGACGGAACTCGGGATCGGAAAATCCAACATGGCCTGTATCTTCGACGGGTCGGTTTTCAATTCCCCCTGCCCGACTAGGAATCCCAGATATTTTATCTCCTTTTGGCAAAACTTCGACTTTAGCATATTGATGGTCAGTCCGGCCTTCGACAGACATTCTGCGACTTCCGCGAGATGCTGCAGGTGGCTTTCGAAGTCCGGAGAGCATATCAGTAAGTCGTCGATATAGACAAACACGTTCTCTCTCAGTCTCGAGGGGATGACGCGATCCATGAGACGGCAAAGTCTCTGGCTGGCGTTACACAGACCAAACGGCATCACCTTAAAGTGATACAGAGGTCGGCCCGGAACCGTGAACGCCGTCTTCTCTCGAGCCTCCTTCGCCAGTGGGATCTGCCAGAACGCATCCTTTAAGTCTATCCCTGTTATGAAATAGGGATCCCGTAGACGACTAAGGATACCTTCGACGTGCTGAGTGGGGTAGGCGTCCTTCTTGGTGCATGCGTTCAGCTTCCTCATGCCCACGCAAAGCCTATTTTTCCCCGGTTTCTGAACTAGAACTATTGGCGAGCTCCATGCGCTGTCACTCTCCTCTATTACTCTGAGCCCTAGCATCCGATCTATCTCCTCGTAAGCCAACTTCTGCTTCACGGGCGACATCGGGTAGTACCGCTGCTTGACGGGCATGGTCTCGTCATAAACTTCAATAGAATGTTCCATCAAGTGGGTTTTCCCCAGTCCCAGTTCAGCGGATGCCGGAAATAACGCCTTAACGCGCTCGAGTTCCAGTCTCTGCTTGGCCGTCAGCTCAACCATGCCTGTGCTGTCTACCTTGATCTCGGATACCATTGCCGACCAGAGCCCGAATGCTTCCCAGAAATCCACTCCTAGGTAGAGTTCCTGCTTTAGACTTGGCACCAAGTATAGAAGTAGGTAGTGTGTCTTCTCTCGCCATGTTAATTGCATCCGTATTTTGCCTATTACTGCCTGCCCCTTGCCGTCGGCAGTGGACGATTGCTCGTCTATTGCTACGATACTTTCCATGTCCAACTTTCCAATAGCAGGTCCCCCGAGACAGCTTACTGACGCCCCGCTATCTAGCAGCCCGCGCATTAACACATCTCCCACCTGCACTTCAGCATACGGTCTTCTATCGCCACCGTCCCTGATAATGGTCGCTGTAATTGCCCTTCTCGTCCTTTTACGTTCCTTGTCTCTCTTCCGCAACTTCTCGATCTTCCTATGACGTCTCTCCGAGGTCCCTGCTCTCCAGTTGTTCGTGTCGTTCTCTGTGGTCCCGAAAATCCTTCTCCTGGCTTCCCGGTACCGCCTCTCCCTCTCCTCCAGAGCCTCAATTGGCGTCCTCTTCGGTGCGGGAGCTGGCCTCTGTTTAGTTGTGTTTGCTGTTAGGATAGTTTTGCTTGCTGCTGGGTTTCCGGGAGCCTTTTCTCCTGGCAAGAAGACCCGGTGACTCTGCCAGGATGGCGGTTTCCCCCCCCGCATTTCTCACAGATCGCTAGTTGGGCGCCAGCCTGGTCGCACTTGTAGCACCGCAGATCATGGAACTGCGAATCGCATCTCTGCTCCGTGTATTTTCGTCTCGTTGTTTGGTCCGGAATCCTCCCGTCCTGCGTCATACTGCCGCGCCCTCTTTTATCAAACGCTTCTATGGCCAAAGATCGGTCCACGTCTTTGTGATCTTCTCCTTGCAGCATACCAACCTCGTCGACATCCATTCTCTTGGCAAACTTTCGCTCGAGCTCCTCGAAATGCTTTTCCGCTCGCCTGCACTCGTACTTCAACTCTGCAAGGGTCGTTATTCTGCAGCCAAAAATCAGGTTCTTGACCTTGACTTTCAGATTCTTGCGCATGAGGTTTACCAAGCTTCTTTCCGGCATTGGCGTCTTAATGCCATGCCTCTTACACACGCGTAGAAGTTATCAAAGGACTCACGTACATCCTGTTTTCTTTCGTTCATTGCCTGTCTTATTTCCTCGTCACAGTCTGGCCTACGGAAGTGATCCACTAGCGCTTCCCTGAGATGACTGAACGCTTCTTCCTCTCCATCGGCGTGTTCCTCCATGTACAGCCAGAACCATTCCTGTGCTGCTCCGGTTACAAGCAAATGGAAGTTCGCGTACAAGTCCGCCGACGATATCCCATGTCTTTTCTGTAGTGTTTCTACTCTGAACAGAAACCGTTCTATGGGGATTGATTTGGCATTGCCCTCATACTTTAAACCCCAGTCCCTGATGGTCTTTGCTCTGGTCTTGTTGCTCTCTGCGCAAGCATGTCTACTTTGTGGTGATGGTGTGAAAAGCCGTCTGTTGCTGAATACTGGCTGATCGGGAACCTCCTCTTCTCCTTCTCTCCCAGGGCTCTCGTGTTCATTAGGCACCGAAAGAGCATCAGTATTCCCCATGAAACCACCCGCTTCCGCTGGAGAGCGCTCGCGAATATTCTCAACTTTCGAGACCCTTTCCCCCAGTGACTTCACATCCTTTCGCACCGCATTCATTGCGTCCCGTATTACGTCCGCTGTTGTGCGATTAACGTCCATCTGATACTGAAAAAACATGGATTCGAACTTCTTTAAAAGCTCGCCCCCCACCTTATCCACAATACTTGCCTCAGGTGAAGCAATCTCCCCCAGTGAGATTAATCTTTGTCTTGGTTGCGTTCCCGCAAGCTCTGGCTCAACCTCCCCCGCGAGCACTTGTTCCTCGGATTCACGATCCTCCACTGGCTCCGGAGCAAAGTCTTCACCCCCAGCCGCGGTGTTCTCATACCCGCTCACCCCTGTATTCTTCTTACCTCTTCGGGTCATCATTAGCCCTTGCCTGTATGACTTCAATAATCAAAATATGTGTAGACGCTTCGATGCGTCAATTTCAAACTCTTGCTGAAAGTTTTCTTTAAGTTATGTTCCCGCTTTTAGAATTCAATTGCTACTTTATAAATGTGTGATGATTCAAGTTTTCGAGTGATCTGTCTCATTCACTACGTCCTGTCCGGTCTCGTCCCCCCCTGTTTCCCTGAAACGTCAAGAAATCCCTTCCGTCCACTACCAACAGGATTTGAACCTCATCCTGGTGGGCTGGACCCTAAATTCTCCTAGTATGTGCCTCCGGGAAGCTACCTCATACGAACGTGGCGGAACATACCCGAAGGTAGTGGCCGCTTCGCCGGTTAGACATCACATCTGCCGCGAAATCTACCTCATCACCTTCTGGGCCACGGCCTGAAAGTGCGTAGCTGACTGCGACTTCTATTGTTACCTTCGTGGTCGCAACGGATCGCTCGAGGCGCACCGAGCCCCGAGAACTCTTCGCGACCCCCCCTCTATCAAAAGATCTACCTCTTAAAACACTGGTTGAAGACCTGGTCATCAGTAGCCGATCCTACAAGAGTATACCTAACCTCTCCGACGTGCATATGCCCTAACTTAGAGCCATAAAACTGCCAGTGATAACCCCCTTCTAATGTAGTCTCCCGTCCAGACGAATAACGCATCGATACAAACAGACAGTTCGACTTCATCTGAATTACGTGGTAGCCACTCGACGGTGGTCATAAAGGCAGAGGCATCTCAGCGGAACAGCCTCTCCTTCGTCCTCCTCATTAATGAGGAGAGTATTGGTCCGCTGGAGAAGGCGGAATTCGCCTTGAGATTCGGCATTCGTCGGGCCAAGGTGAAAATATTGCGGGGTCCTCAGGATGATGAGGGCCCGGATGCGGTCGACGACACCAACAGGCGCCTGGAGGACCTGCAGCTCGTCGACCAGGAACCAGGACCCCAGTAGTTAGGATGGGTCTTAGGGTTGTCCAAGTTAACCTCCAGCACTCGCGGCTGGCGTCGGACAACCTTTCCGCTTTCCTGGTGGAGGAAAACGTAGACATCGCCCTTGTTCAGGAACCCTGGGTGTGGAACACCAACATTAAGGGGCTCTCCATAAAGGGCTACAACATTTTTTACAAGCGCGAGGATGGTAAGCCTAGGACATGCGTTCTTGTAAAATCTAAATATCACAGCTATGCCGATTTGACCACAATTTCGCTGGAGGCAGCTGACGGAGTCAGCATGGTGATTGCCTCCTCATATATGCCGCATGAGGGGGATGCTCCACCGGAGGAGATCCGCAGGTTGATGCAGACAGTCGGAGCACAAAATATAATTGTTGGATGCGACGCCAATTCCAGGCACTCCCTATGGGGGAGCACGGAGATTAATAAAAGGGGTGAGTCACTTTTCGATTTTATATTGAGTAATAACTTAGTAGTTTGTAACCGGGGTAGTACTTCTACTTTTGTCTTCCCAAGCACTGATACATTTAGGGGGTGGGAAGAGGTGCTGGACATTACGCTACTAAGCGGAAATAGCAATATTCGTGTAGAAAATTGGAGGGTATCAGAGAGGCAATCCTTTTCTGACCACAGGATGATCCTTTTTGATATCATTTTGAAATTAGATAACCCTATTCCTCACCTTAACCCAAGGAGGACAAACTGGCGAAGGTTCGTCAGAGTAGTGAGCAATAAGTTAGGTAGTCAACCTTTGCAGGAATTGCTGTCAGTGGAGGAGCTTGATGCTAAAAGTAGTAAGCTGGAGAAGGCCATGGGGTCGGCTCTAAGGGTAGCTTGTCCAACTAGTTTTAGTAAAAAAGTATATCCTCCCTGGTGGAATTCAGACCTTTTCGAACTCAGGAGAGAGTCTAGGAGACTATTCAACCTGAGCCGTTCTACTGGCAACTGGCTGCCATACAAGAATAGTCTAAGATGCTATAAAAAAGCGATTCGGAAGGCAAAAGAAGGATCCTGGAAGGACTTTTGCACGTCCATCGAATCCACAAAGGAATCTTCGAGACTTGGGAAAATTCTCTCAAAGGAAAAAGCTTGCCCGTCGTTTTTACGGAAAGACGACGGTTCATGGACATGCAGCTCGGCGGAAACCGTGGATCTTCTTGTAGGAACACATTTTCCAGGCTGTGGGCCTAGTCAAATGGAAGGCAAAGAGTACACTGGTGTACTGCCGTCTCTTTGTCTAATAAATGAGCTTATAACAACCAAAAAGATTGAATGGGCAATCAACAGTTTCTCACCGTACAAATCCGCGGGGCCGGATGGTATTTTCCCAGCCATGTTACAAAAAACCAGCTTGCTGGTAATACCCTGGCTGGCGTGTATCTTCAGGGCATGCATTCGGCTAAACCATGTGCCTTTAAACTGGAGGAGGACGAGGGTGGTTTTCATCCCAAAGGTGGGCAGGAGAGGTCATGAAAACTCCAAGGACTTCAGACCTATTAGTCTTTCGTCGTTTGTTTTAAAAACCTTCGAACGGCTTTTGGACATCCATATCAGGAAGAAATTGGATACTTCAGGGCTGTCAACAGCTCAGCATGCATATCTCAAGGGCCGCTCAACGGAGACTGCCCTGCACGAGGTGGTGCACAAGGTAGAAGCGTCCCTTGAGAGCAAACAGTTCACCATGGCCGCATTCCTCGATATCGAGGGCGCCTTCAACAATGTAAGGCTGGAAGCGATAGAGGACTCGCTATCGGTCCTTGGCATCGAGGACCCTATTGTAAACTGGATAGGGATGGCACTGCGGTCAAGAATCATAAGCGCCAAGGTCGGAGCAAGTGAAGTGACGGCACACTTGTCGAGAGGAACTCCTCAGGGTGGCGTGCTGTCACCACTACTTTGGCTTTGCGTTATAGACGGCATACTTCGTCAACTCAACAGAAACGGAGTTAAAGTGGTTGCCTACGCGGACGACGTAGTAATACTAGTATCGGGGCTGTGCCCTAGCGTGATTAGCGATATCATGCAGGGAGCACTAAGGAAGCTGAGTGGATGGGCAGAGGCCGCGGGGCTTAATGTCAATCCCTCACAGACCGAGCTATTGTTATTCACAAATAGGAAAAAAATACCAAGTTTCAATCTACCTTCTCTTTATGGTCAAGAGTTGCAACTTTCTGATAGGGCGAAATACTTAGGCGTTATCTTGACACCTAAGTTGAACTGGAAGCTTAACATAGAAAACAGGGTCAAACGGGCATATGGAGCTATGTACGCCTGTAAACGAATGTTAGGCAGACAGTGGGGCTTGAGCCCAGAAATCACGGCATGGATGTACAAAGCAGTTATTCGACCGATCTTAGCCTACGGGGCAATAGTGTGGTGGAGTGCAGTCGAGGTGGGCTACATTGGGAACATGCTAAGCAAAGTTCAGCGGGCAGCTTGTGGCGCAATCACAGGGGCGATTAGATCATGCCCCACAGAGGCTCTGAACGTGCTATGCAATATACCACCGATCGATCTCTTTATCAAGGAAATAGCATCTAATGGTGCACTTAGGCTTCGGGAGTTGGGACTCTGGAAAGAGCGTGGATACGGTCACAGCCGTATTCTGTTAAATATAACCGACCCCTATATTAAGAACAAAACGGACTACATCTGTCCCAGGACAGTTTTCGACAAAAATTTTGAGGTTATTTTCCCATCCAGAAAGGACTGGAAAACAGGGGAACTACCACAAAACTTCGACATATCAATTTTCACGGACGGATCTAAAATGGATTGTGGAGTGGGAGCGGGAGTTTTCGGAATTCTCCCAGACGTATCCTTATCAGTTCGTCTTCCAGACTCTGCGAGTGTATTTCAATCGGAAATTTATGCTATCCAGGAAGCATGCAGGGCATTACTGGATACAAATATAACAGGTAATCGGATAGCTATCTTCTCGGACAGCCAGGCGGCTCTTCGGGCTCTCGGATCAGCGACGATCACTTCGAGCCTCGTAGGTCAGTGCAGGGAGAGGGCCGTGAACCTGGCAAGTCGACATGCCGTTTCTCTGATATGGGTGCCGGGGCATCGTAACATACAGGGAAACGAGTGTGCCGATGAGCTGGCACGGCGTGGGTCGGCTCTTGACGTCTCAGAAGCGCAGGAGGTCCTTGCACCGCTGGGACTGCTCAAGGGTCGGATCTCTCAGCACTGGCTTGGTGAGGCTACGGATAGATGGAAGCGTTTGCAGTCCTGCAGAGTTTCAAGGAGTTTATGGCCGTCGTATAATGAAGCACGAACTTCGACCCTTCTAAGGAACAACAGAAGGGACCTTTTCAGATTAGTCTCAGCCCTCACTGGACATTGGACTATCGGGGCGCACGCGGCAAGGATGGGCATGGAGCACAATACTACGTGCCGCAGTTGCAACCTTCCGGGGATGGAAGAGACGGTGGAGCACCTACTGTGCGGCTGTCCTGCGCACTGCAGGAGCAGAACAAAATTTCTGGGTAAACCTTTGTTCGGGAGTCTTTCTGAGCTCAACGATGTTAAGCTTGGGGAACTTCTAAAATTTCTGGACTCAACGGGATGGATATAGTTAGGATATAGGGGTGAGAGTCCCACCACGCAAGTTTTCTGTCGTAATCTTCATTGGTTAGTTCACGAGCTGTGGTATCAAAACGGCGCGCTAGCGCTAATTGGAGTCACTGGGACTCGCCACTCCAACCAACCAACCAACCAACCAGCCACTCGACGTGGCCCCACGTTGGGCGCCATTTTCTATTGTTACCTTGGTTGGCTCCTGTATCTTCCCTCCAGAAGAGAATTAGAAGCTCGGTGATCCGCTCGGGTACGCTTGCATGCCGACTCCGCTCGCCGGATTGGGGTGGGTGTTGTAGGATCACCTTGGATGTGCTTGCATGAACCGCCGTATCAATAAGAAAAAAAAACCTCGTACCCTTCGCTCTACTATTACCACTGCCAACCCCCTTACTCACTCATCCGTCTTCAAGATGCGCTATCGCCGTCTCTGCGGTTTGCCTCCAATTCGAGACCGGCCTTTCCGCTTCATAATCCCCCCCTGCCTTTGACAACCTTGGCCCAAGTTGGTTGTCCCACATACTACTCCGTCCTTACGTCCGTCTGTCTAGCTGAAACTTGATCACCCCATCCCTCACAATCATCACACAATGCTTCTTTACTCAGCGATTCATTTCTTTAATAATTCAAAACAAATGTTCATAACAATAGTTATCATCTTATACAATAGTGCTAGCTGTTCGTGGTAAGTCTCTACTCACTTCCACCCCTACTCTACATTTATTTGGCGAGAGTCACGAATAACCCTGCTCATTGCAGACCTCATACTAAATCTACTTTCAATCTAAATATATGCAGCTTCATGCCGACGTGCTTACTTACAAGTATAATTCATTCTTAATTAGTATTGCCTATCTAGGCGTAAAACTAATCGCAAATAGAAATCACTCAATAACTACATGTAATAAAACTATACGCGCACTGGCGTTTATTCAACGTATTCAAATTTATATCTAAGGCCTCCTTTGGGCTCCCCTTCATGAAAGGCTAGATTCGCGCTTGTGCGAATTGTCAACATCAATAATAATAATAGTAGGGCCACTTATCGGTCCAAGCGTATGGGTGTAATGTACTCACGCCCTACAGCGGTGCATACAAACTATGGTCATGACCGCGTGGCTGTGCAGTCAACTGTATGTCCGTGGTGCAACTAACAGTCTTCCTGCTACTGTATTAACTCAATGTGAGCGCTCACGAGTTGCTGGGGTCAAAGTCTCCCATACACGTCTTTTTCTGCTGAGATTGACAGTTGCATACACGCATACACACTTGAGCAGTATCAGCACTTGGTGTATTGTCAAAATAACATTAATAACATATGTAAAATTTCACAGTGTCATCCTCGAGCTTTCAACAAACTGATTCCACTTGCGCTTACGTACTAACTATTTAACAGGTACGTACTAACTATTTATCACGCGTTTGGCTTTTGCTCAAGTGACCAGCGCAACTGAGACCACTCTGCTCAGCGCCGCTCATAAATACTCAATCCTACCAGTGTGTGACCCTAAGGCGCCCTCGGATGTAAACTAGTAACAGACTGGTGCCACTTGCACGGGTATTTACTTGCCTGCACCATTGACTACTCAACACTTATCACTTCGCTTGTGCCTTACGCTCACAATTCACAGACTTATTATATCTCTAATCAAGTTCCTCACCAATTACACTCATCGCTATGCCTACACATACATATGCTTATACTAGCTGCTTGGAGTGCTCCTGCGCTGTCAACTTCTCTACACGATGTACGTAACTTCAGGTGTAATCTGTCCTACGCAATGACGACGCGAGCAGGTATCCGCTCGCTGAACAACCGAGATAGCTTAATCTTCTTTCTGTATGGCCTTATACAAGTTAAGGATGACTGTTACGACTTTTGGTCTTAGCATTACTTAGACGAAAAATACTGTTGTAATTTTTAAATAATAAGCTTGGTGTTTGTAATTCTTTTTGAAATGAAAAAAATTGAAATTTTGAGTAATAATTTAACATCGATCAAGTTCAGATCGAAAATTGAATTTTCATAAAATAAAATTTATTTGGCGCCCGAGCAGGGACTGCTGTTAATTTAAGTCAGCTCATATTTAAAGGGATCATAGATCCTAGTTCATATTTAAAGGGATCATAGATCCTAGCTCATATTTAAAGGGATCATAGATCCTAGCTCATATTTAAAGGGATCATAGATTCTAGCTCATTCTTCGACTGACGGCAGTTTAAAGCAAATCAAAACAAGATTCAGTTCAGCAAATATTTTACTTTCAAATCATCATAATTTTGAATAAATATAAAAACTACAATTTTGTGAAAAGGATCATAGTTTAATCCAAAGGAGAAAATTTTGAAGAAAACATTTTCCGCAATCAACTAGACGCTGTTTAATTCAAAAAAAAAAAACAGGTTTTAAAGAAAAAAATTTCTGCAATCAATTTAGACGTTGTTCAATCCAAAAGAGGTTTATAAGAAAAACAAAAGTCTGCAATCAACTAAAAGATTATCCTGTAATAATTTGAAGTTTCAACTGGTTTGACTTTTCGACAATCAACTGAATTTTTTTTAAAAACCGATTTACTCAATTCAAGCCTTCAATAAGTTTATTCTTCACTAAATTTTTCTGTAAGTAGTAACCAAGTTTGATATCTATTTCTATATTTTTGTTTAAAGTGGAAGTAAGTAAGATATATTTTTGGTGTGCTTATCGTTATCAATATATTTTGTTTATGTGATTTGGTTTGTTTTTCGCATTTCGTTATTGATAACTGTGTAAACCGAGGTTTCTTTAAAACACTCTTAATAGTATTTTCTTTATAATAATTTATTTTGTGTGTGTGAAAAAATATATTAAAATGAGTGTTACGCGGGAGCAGGTGATGGAATTGGTACGTTTGACATGTGAAAAAAATAGGCAAGAGTACGTTGAGCTCATGGAAGCTAGTGATCAGAGTATGAAAGGTTTAGTAGCTCAAGTAGAAAGTATCACATCGGCCTTTAATCGTTTAGCTTCACCAAGCGTGCAGTCTTATCTTCCAGTTATTAACCGATACTGTTGATATTGTACTGCTTGCTACCTACAAATACAATAATAGTATTCATTCTGTAGTAAATGATAAACCAATTCAAATTTTTCATAAGTGTGTAGGCGATGAATTAAGCAAAGTTAGAGAAAGATTGGTTCAGATACAAAAAACAAATTTAAAAAGAGTTAATAGCAACAAAAAGATGAAAAATTATTTACCTGGGGACATTGTTTTTGTTAAAAGAAACAAACGACTTGGGAATAAGTTCGATAAATTGTTTAATGAGAAGATTGTTGAAAGGGATCTCGGTACGACAGTTTTAATTGAAGGAAAAAAGATCCATAAAAGCAATCTGAGATGAATCTTAATTTACATTTAATACTTATGTTTTGATTAAGCATATGAAGTGTAAAATATAGATATCAATTTTGGTTATTATTATTATTATTTTTAATAACTTTATCGTTTGAATGTTTAATAATTAATCTTTTAATGTATGTTAATTTGAGTGTGAAGTTTATTTTTTTTTTAATTTTGAGTGCTAGTAATCTGTTAAGACCAAGTAGGTATAAATTTAACAGTCGAGGACGCTTCAGATTTTAAAGGAGAGAGTAGTTAAGGATGACTGTTACGACTTTTGGTCTTAGCATTACTTAGACGAAAAATACTGTTGTAATTTTTAAATAATAAGCTTGGTGTTTGTAATTCTTTTTGAAATGAAAAAAATTGAAATTTTGAGTAATAATTTAACATCGATCAAGTTCAGATCGAAAATTGAATTTTCATAAAATAAAATTTATTTTACATATGTATATGGCCTGCCTTCTGTGGAGATATAACTAACACCGTATTATGGCAGATGGAACGTCTTTGGCCCACCCAAATGAGACCAGTGTGTTTGCTAGCGAATCCACTACGTCAGCCTCGCGTATTCGATCACTCAATAAGTACGATTGTGCGCGTATACGCTATTGTTGTTTTGTGCAGGCCAGCACGCTGATGCGAGCTGCCTTCAAGAATAATTTGAGCCTCAACGCACGTAAAATTGTCACTCACCCAGTACAGGAAAAAAATATCATATGTGGAGAACTCTCTCTGCTTACAGCTTGTGCTGTTGATGATGAGTGCGATGCCGACTAGATTTGTGGAATTATCTCGCTTATCTATGTTAGACGCTTGTTCTCAATTTTGCTGCTCTGACATCAGATTGTCGATTATGAGTATTTCTGCCAGCATCTCCTACGTATGCTAACCGGTGATTATTTCTCCACGCTGTTGTGTGCAATGGATAGTGCCTGAACATTAACAGAATGTATTTTGTTTGTCCTGTTAATAATATTAGATTTCTCCTTTCTAAATACCTCAACTGCTGCTAACTGCAAACGTCTCCTTCGCTGTCTTTGATCAAAATGCCGGATGTGAGAGAACGATGACTTGGCTGCGGTAGACATTTGCCTTTCGAATGCGTTTGTAGAGCAGTTCTGCCTTACCGATTGCTCGAACGCATTTACTTGCCGACTTGACTTAGGGTGTCTGTACATCTTCCCGCAACAACTTTTTTGATTTTTACAAAACTGGGGAACAAAGTTACGACCTCTGTAGGACCCTAGTCGAACAAATTGTTTTAAAAACAATTGTGGCTTACTGTTATGCTCTTTATCCTCTTTCAAAGCTTGATCATGCAAATAATGCCTTGATCACAATTTATAGCTTATAATGCCAATAAAAGTACATGACCTCAGCAAAGGGACACTATAAATTGTGACTTTTTTTCTTTTTTGTGTGATTTAAAATAGCCCATGCTAATAAATGCTTAAATTTTGCACTTAATTTATATGACTCGATGAGATATGTATATAAGACTGTGTATCAGCTTATTAAAAAAAATGTCGGTTTGTTATAAATTTTTTACGTTAAAGTCGGTGAACACAAATATGTCACTTTCCAAGGAATCAGCCATATGTGTTCTCGTAAGGGGTTAATAGTTTGAATATGAAACTGAATAATTTCCTTGCGTTCAATGTCATAGTTGTAGCAAAACTTTATATTTTCGGTATTTAGAATGCATTTTTCGATATTTGAACAAGTGTACTCTTATGGGTACAGTGGGCGTTAATGGCTTAAGCTAACACTGTATACACTCTCAAAAGTCATTTATCGTAACATTGACATTTCACAAAAAGTAGATGTGAAATATATCAGTTTCCAAGGAATCAGCCGTATATGACGTAATTTTTCATGTTTTCTTAAAAGATTTCCTAGACCGGGTCGGTGCCAATACAAAAAAAAGTTTGCAATTACCCCCCTAGGATGAAAGATGACCCTGCGGTAATTTTGGGATGATAAAAATTTTGGTCCTGCGAGAGTCCTAAAAACAGCCTGTTTATATTCCGATTGCAAAGTTTAATATATCGTTGAATAAGTATTTTTTAGTACTACAGATCTCCTGAATGTCCTTTTACTCAAAATAGACGCAAACCGAGTAAGACCGCGTAGCTCGATTTCTACCCCCCTATATACAACTTTTCTCTTCATAATAACAAAAAAATCAGTCAGCTATGCAATTCTCGCGTTTGAAGTAACAAAAAATTCTAATAAAAAAAAAGTTGCAAACTTTAACTGTAATTGTTTTCACAAACATTGTGTATCAAACAGCACACATCAAGGACGCCGGTATGTTGAGTTCGTATAAGTTCTTGAGTCCTAATTGTCAATTTCGTTTAACGTAGTTGATTCATCTAAAGGTTAACCATTATTGCTTTATCCTTTTCTTCTTTATGCTATGTACTTGTAATTATTCTTTTGCCTTTCATCTAAAGGTTAACCATTATTGCTTTATCCTTTTCCTCTTTTTGCTATGTACATATGTACTTGTAATTATTCTTCTGCCTTGCATTTAGTAGTGTTCATAATTGATCACTAGCAACCGAATTGTTTTTACTCGCTCTACCGGGAAGTTGTAAACAACCTGTCTAACGGACATTGCATTGTTTTTCGATATATATTTTAATAAAGATAATTGCTAATTTGTGAACTGTGCGAATAGTTGAATTTTCAAGAATACGGTAAATATCCGCAACATTATCAGTTCAAATATAATATCTGTGTAAAACAAAAAGAAAGTTGGTGCATTATTAAATTTTGTGACATACGATAAAAGAATATTAAAGCATACAGCCTGCTTGAGTTTCGTCAAAATTTAATTTAAAAATTGTGTGATGTTGATAATTCTGAAACGTGTAGTTTACCTTCCTTCAATTAATTTTACATGGACATACACATACACTCATATGTAGTAAATATTTTTATGTGCAGAAGTTTCATACATGTGCGGTTTTTTGCTTCAAAAACAACAATTGTATGGCTTGCTGAGACGTTTATTATTATAATTTTAATAATAATTGCCATCGGATTACCCACCATATCCCGCCCGACCGGCGCGAGGGGCCCATCCGCATAACGCGCGGATGGTTCCTTCGTGCCGAGTCGTTTAAAGGCTTTGGTTTGTTAATCGTCGAGATCTAAAACTGCTCAGCCACAGAGAAAAACTCATCAGCTAAGTAAAGTAAATATGAGATAGATTACACAATTAGCAAATAATTAGTTAACAGAAGAAAGTTATTGTTAAAAATAAGACTCAAAGAATAAGAAAGCTATGTATTTAGGGGAGAAAGAACTGACTTTTTTATGCTGCAGAGGGAGTCCAAAATATCAAACGTACCAGAACGAGAGTTATAATATTGACACAAACAACGAAAAGGCTCATTTAATTCAAAATTGGTTCGGCACTGTTTCAAGATAAGTGGTTTAAAATGCCTTGATGGACGAGGGGGCACATTGAAGTTCACTTCGCTCAGAAGAAACAGGCTCGAGATTGAACCATTTAGTAATCTTATAAATAAAAATGAATGTGTGTCTGTGTGTCTGTGTGTCCTTTATAGGCGTCCAAAGTACTCAACCGATTTTTATGAAATTTTCACAGTATATTCTTGGGATCACGAGTTAAAGCATAGGCTATATATATTTTTCGAAAAGTGGGCGGTGCCACGCCCTCAGGCTATATAAAAATCAAATTGTCATAGCTATGAATTTCAAATCGTCATAACTATGAACATATTTGGTCTTAATTAATGCTTTTTGGATATGTGTGTCCTTTGGTCAAGATTTATACAATTTTCGAAAAGTGGGCGGTGCCACGCCCCATTTTTTGTGTTTTGTTTGTAATTCAATAATTTATGGTCGATCTCTTTTAAACTCTCCACTTTGATTTAGAAGATTATTGTGTAGGATTTAGGTTGTATACATTTTTGGAAAAGTGGGCGGTGCCACGCCCACGGCTATATAAAATTTCAAATCGTCCTAACTATGAACATATTTGGTCTAAATCAATGATTTTTAGATATGTGTGTCCTTTGGTCAAGATGTATACATTTTTCGAAAAGTGGGCGGTGCCACGCCCCCATTTTTTGTGTTTTGTTTGTAATTCAATAATATCCAAAGTTTATGGTCGATCCCTTTTAAACTCTCCACTTTGATTTAGAAGATTATTGTGTAGGATTTAGGTTGTATACATTTTTGGAAAAGTGGGCGGTGCCACGCCCACAGGCTATATACAATTTCAAATCGTCCTAACTATGAACATATTTGGTCTAAATTAATGATTTTTAGATATGTGTGTCCTTTGGTCAAGATTTATACATTTTTCGAAAAGTGGGCGGTGCCACGCCCCCATTTTTTGTGTTTTGTTTGTAATTCAATAATATCCAAAGTTTATGGTCGATCTCTTTTAAACTCTCCACTTTGATTTAGAAGATTATTGTGTAGGATTTAGGTTGTATATATTTTTGGAAAAGTGGGCGGTGCCACGCCCACGGCTATATAAAATTTCAAATCGTCCTAACTATGAACATATTTGGTCTAAATCAATGATTTTTAGATATGTGTGTCCTTTGGTCAAGATGTATACATTTTTCGAAAAGTGGGCGGTGCCACGCCCCCATTTTTTGTGTTTTGTTTGTAATTCAATAATATCCAAAGTTTATGGTCGATCTCTTTTAAATTCTCCACTTTGATTTAGAAGATTATTGTGTAGGATTTAGGTTGTATACATTTTTGGAAAAGTGGGCGGTGCCACGCCCACAGGCTATATAAAATTTCAAATCGTCCTAACTATGAACATATTTGGTCTAAATTAATGATTTTTAGATATGTATGTGTGTCCTTTGGTCAAGATGGATATAATTTGGGAAAAGTGGGCGGTCCCACGCCCACATTTTCTGTGTTTTGTTTGTACTTCAATAAGTTCAAAGTTTATGGTCGATCTTCTCTAAATTTCCAGATTGGTTCAGAAGATTGTTGTGCCACGCCCCCAGGCTACATATATAAAACTTAAATCATCATAACTTTGAATATTTTTGGTCTAAACTATGGATATGTGTGTCCTTTGGTCAAGATTTATTTAATTTTGGAAAAGTGGGCGGTGCCACGCCCACATTTTTTGTGTTTTGTTTGTACTTCAATAATGTCCAAAATTTATGGTCGATCTCTTTTAAACTTTTCCGTTAAAATCTTCGTTGGGTACGACATATGTACATAGGCTACATTTGTAAATTCTTTGGAAATGTGGGCAGTTCCAAGACCACAAGCTAAGTAATATTTCAATTCGTTATATCCCTGAATGTATTTGCTGGTCAGGCAGAACAACGTCTGCCGGGTCTGCTAGTTTAACCATAAAAACAATTCCAAGCATTTCTCTTCGGCTAGAAAGGGTGTGAAGATTAATTGGTTTCAAGCGACTCGTATACGGTGGTAAATAATACAAGGAATCCCAATTAAAATCTCTTAACGCAAACAGTAAAAATTGTTTTTGAACTGATTCAAGTCGATCTACATGGACTTGGTAACGCGGGTTCCAAATTATAGAACCGTATTCAAGAACACCTTTAGCCTTATTGACTGTTACGTTAATATGACGGTTAAAACTGAGCTTGTAGTCCATAGTGACCCCCAGGTCAACAAAATCATACACTTCCTCAAGACTATAATTGTGTATTGTATACGAAGCCGGCTGCAAGTTTCCACACGAAAAACGCATGTATTTACATTTTTTAAGATTAACCGAAGCCTATTTCTATCTTCAAAAGTCCCAAATGACATGAAAAGCTTTACGTCGTCAGCATACATTAACATTTTTTAAAATTTGATTACTGTAGAAATATCATTTATAAACAACAAGAACAGAATCGGGCCAAGATGGCTTCCTTGAGGAACTCCTGAAGAGACATAAATGACATCGGAAAAACAATTTTTAAACGAGTGACACCCTTTGTCAAAAGCTGTTCTAAAATCAGTATAAATAACGTCGGTGTGCAGATTTTTTCTAAAACCAATTGTGACATGACTTGTAAACTCAAGTAAATTCGTAACAGTGGATTTTCCCTTACAGAACCCGTGTTGAAAGTCTGAAATCAAGGTAGAGATAGGATTCGTTAGCTGATTTGTAATGCAATTCTGATTTTCAATGCCACGATAGTTATCAATGAAGACCTGCTTCCGCTTTTATTAAGTGATAAAGAAATGATTCCTTCCACGCTGATGGAAAAACACCACACCTTAGTGATAGATTGAATAAAATGGTGAGGGGCTGATAACTATGGTTCGCACAGATTCTTTTAAGGTTTTAAGGTAAATTAGAACATCTTTGGCACATATAGTTGGAGAACTAATTACATTTTTCCCGTGCAGATTATAAGGATAGTTTTAAAAGTCGGTATAGTATGAAGTGGAAAATTGCGCAAAAAAATTTGCGATAACTATCTTGACTATCGCTAGATATAATGTCTTGATGTTTCATGGTTGAGGGAAATCCTGGTCTCGTTTAGTTTTAGAAATGAAAGATTTATAGAACTTTTTATTTAAATCGATGTACTTCTGACGTAGAATGGAATACAGTAAGTAATGTTTATTTAATCCGGATTCTTTATATATTTTTAAAGATCTGGTTCCTTATTTAGTTTTTTATAGTTGGCTTTGGAAAAGTTAAAATCAAAGCTACTACTCGAGTAACATTTCTCACTTTGGCCACTACTTATGGTTTCGTAGACTATTTCCATAGAAGGATGGTAGAGGTCTTCTGGTAAAACCAGCGGATCGCACGGCTTACAGAAAATTTCTTTTACTAAACTAAAATCTAAGACTTTGGCAAACTTGTTTGCTGTAACGTTTATTTGATTAAGGCCCCTATTATGATAAAAATTCGATCTTCGACTGTGATCGAAAAAGTTGATCGAACGAATTTTCATTTGGTATTACCACAGCCATTCGACAAGAACTGGCGTCATTGTGAATTTCGATGTTTTTATCTGTTCACAATAACACATTTCTGTCAGCTGTTATTAAGTAAAAGAAAATAAACAGATCAAAACAAATCAAGTGCCGTATTATTTTTCTATTTTTGTGAAGACAAACCAAAAAATATGTGGTTCGACAGTTCATCAGAGGAAGAGGAGAGCCTACTGGAACTAGCCAGAATTAGAAAACGTTTGAGGGATGCCTCCAATACTTTGAAAATGAATACAGCTGCATACGTACATATATCTTTAAAAAGGTTAATCAGTTTGTAAAA